>QODF01000064.1:2694502-2786948 GCA_024372805.1 Oostethus manadensis | reverse complement strand
CCTGCTGCAGCACCCAAGATCGCTTTAGCTTGAGTTGACGAACAGATGGCCGGACATTCTCCTTCAGGATTTTTTGGTAGACATTAGAATTCATGCTTCCATCTATCACAGCAAGCCTTCCAGGTCCTGAAGCAGCAAAACAACCCCAGACCATCACACTACCACCGACATATTTTACTGTTGGTATGATGTTCTTTGTATGAAATGCTGTGTTACTTTTACGCCAGATAACAGGACACACACTTTCCAAAAAGTTCAACTTTTGTCTCGTCAGTCCACAAGATATTTTCCCAAAAGTCTTGGCAGTCATCGAGATGTTTTTTTAGCAAAATTAAGACGAGCCTTAATGTTCTTTTTGCTTAATAGTGGTTTGCGTCTTGGAACTCTGCCATGCAGCGTGTTTTTGCCCAGTCTCTTTCTTATGGTGGAGTCGTGAACACTGACCTTAATTGAGGTAAGTGAGGCTTGCAGTTCTTTAGATGTTGCCCTGGGATCTCTTGTGACCTCTCGGAGGAGTTGTCTCTGCGCTCTTGGGGTAATTTTGGCCAGCCGGCCACTCCTGGGAAGGTTGACCACTGTTCCATGTTTTTGCCATTTGTGGATAATGGCTCTCACTGTGGTAATCAGGCCTGGGGGTGGCTACAGAAATTGAACTCAGGTGTGATAAACCACAGTGAAGTTGTTTTTTTTTTAACATGGGGGGCAATCACTTTTTCACACAGGGCCATGTAGATTTGGAGTTTTTTCCCTCCCTTAATAACGTAAACCTTAATTTAAAAACTGCATTTTGTGTTCAATTATATTAACTTTGACTAATAGTTAACTATTTTTCATGAGCAGAAACATTTAAGTGTGACAAACATGCAAAAGAATAAAAAGTCAGGAAGGGGGCAAATTGTTTTTCACACCACTGTGCATACATATACACATACATACATACATACATACACACATATATATGCATTTTGTCATTGTTGTCTCTCAGTGTTCAAATAAAACTACCATTGAAATTATAGACTGATCATTTCTTTGTTAGTGGGCAAACTTACAAAATCAGCTGGGGTTCAAATAGTTTTTTCCTTCACTGTATACATGTATATATATATATATATATATACACACACACACACACAAATATAAAATTTATGTGTGTATATATATATACACACACACATTATATATAATATATATATTTTCTCCATGAATTGATTTGTAAAAATAAATGCTTTTTTGTGCAAATTCTTATCAATGAGTTGATTTATAAAAGCAACAGAAGGCAGAAGCATCCAAGAGGGCCAATTTATAGGCACTGCATTTATGTCTGTTTTAGATTTCATGTTTATTATTGAGCATTTACATAATGATCATAATGCAAATATCCTGCTGCTGTTAATCATAAATGTTAGTTTCACTTTATGTTGCTGTGAATGTTATGTTACCTCTTACTGTTCTGCAGCAGTACGTGTAGTTTGCTTCTATCTGCAGACAAGATTTTTGGATCCACCAGAGATTCCAAAATGTCCAATATTATAGGCTCGACTTCATTCAGCCGGGTTTGTAAATTGTTCACCTGTTGGTAGACATCATTTAGCCTCACATCGTCACATGGGTAAAAAGTAGGTTAGGAGAATGCTGTACATTTGTGCATGTCCTCACCCTGTGTTGCAGAATAGCCTCCAGAGCCCTGAACTCAAAGGGCAGGGAGTGTGTCTGTGAAGCCAGCTGTGGGGCAAGCTCCAGCACTAGCCAGCGTTCCAAACCCAGACCACGAAAATCCAACACCAAAAGGCAATCTGGTGTCACAATGGCTTTCAATGACTGTGGAGAGGTATGGGTACATTGTACAGTAAGTCGCAACGCTCGTGTTTACTCAACATCTCCAGGCTGGCAAAGTCTGGATTAAAGTCTAAGAGTTGACTCTGTCCTGTAAATATATTATGTGAAAGGCTAAATCAATAGAAGTGTCTGATTGGGCTATTAAGAAAGCTGACCTAGTACAAATTCTAGCACAATTCTTTTTCCATGCCAAAGTACACAAGGCAGAATATCTGAAAGAGTCACGGCAGCCACTAAGTCGTGGATGCGACTTTTGTCAGAAGTGTCAGAAGAAAAAGCCTTCAGTACCCAATGTAAGTTACCAGCAGTGCAGTTCTATCTTAAGTTTTTTGTCACCGATTCTGTTCATAATCTTCATGGACAGAATTTCTAGGCGCAGTCAAGGTGTTGAGGGAGTCCAGCTTGGTGACCTTAGGATCTCGTCTCTGCTATTTGCAGACGATGTGGTCCTTATGGCCTCATCAGGCTGTGACCTTCAGCGTTTACTGGAGCGGTTTGCAGCTGAGTGTGAAGCTTCTGGGATGAGACTCAGCACCTCCAAATCCGAGGCCATGGTTCTCAGTCGGAAACGGGTGGACTGTACCCTCCGGGTTGGGAGTGAGGTCTTGCCTCAGGTGGAGGAGTTCAAGTATCTCGGGTTCTTGTTCACGAGTGAGGGAAGGTTGGAGCGTGAGATCGACAGACGGATCGGTGCAGCATCTGCAGTAATGCGGTAACTGTACCGGACTGTCGTGGTGAAGAGAGAGCTGAGCCGGAAGGCAAAGCTCTCTGTTTACCGATCGATCTACGTTCCCACCTTTACCTATGGTCATGAGTTATGGGTCATGACCGAAAGAATGAGATCGCGGATACAAGCGGCGGAAATGAGTTTCCTTCTGTAGTGGCTTCAAACACACACTTACAAAAAGGACAGGATAAAGCAAAACAGTGTGATGCTGAAGCTTGGAAGTTGGATTTGTGGAGTCACATTATGGCATTTAGACCTTTGAGTTTTTTTGTTGTTTTTTTTTACTTTTGAGGGATACAGTCAGTACTTTATTCTCATTACAATTGCTGCATATTATTTCTCACGATCTCTAACAAAACTTTGAAGCACTCAATCAACAGCAAAGACTCTGCAGCCCCAAGAGTTGTCCCTCCTTTTACGGCCTGGTGTAAGTCAGTCCTTCACTCTGTCCATCACCATGACAAGAGACCATCCAAACACAGAGCTGAAAATTGACACCATCTCTGTGCCAGCTGGAGTCAACATCACATTAGGCAGCATCATACGTGGATACATGTTTGTGGAGGTCAAAAGAATTAACATTGGTGAATGCAATTGAGATCCCACATTGCAAAACCCTCATTATAAGAACAAATGTCCTATGCTCAGGTGAAGGTGGGAGCCACCATTTGTCTTGACTTAAATCAGAAGCAGAACGAGACAGGGCCCTGGGGTGTCATTACACCAAGAGGCTTTCCACAAAGTGTCAAGTTGGTGAAAAATTTGGAATGTGAGTATGAGCAAATAAAAAAAAATAAAAATAAAAAGAAGCTGAGTACTTCTAACAAAACACCAGAATCACTCTTATTTCCTTCAGGTGAGTGTGAAGGAAACCGCGAAGAAAGCAGTCCAAGCTGCGGCAGCCATGGAGCTCTGGCATGTGGGTCTTGCGAATGCTACCCGGCTTACATTGGACAACAACGCCAGATCGACATGGAATCAACCTTTTTCAGAGATGATAAATTCTTTCATTCAAGACCAAACGCCCCATTCTTCAGTCGGAGGGGGATGTGCCATGGTGGCTTCTGTGTATGTAATAGTCGAGAAAACCCAGAAGAACAATACAGTGAAGAGTTTTGCGAATGCAGCAATTTTGATTGCCCGTATCACAACAACAATAACCCTGTATCTTAAAACCCGCATATTTTCACATTTAAAGTGTTAAAAAAATGTTTATATTCCCTCCACAGAATATTTGGGGGCCACGGCAGGTACGAATGTGGACGGTCTGTTTGTAACCAAGATTGGACTGATGAGAATTGCGGTTGCTCCATGGACACCACATTGTGCATGGCATCAAACCAGCAGCTATGTAATGGTAAAACCTCGTGTCAGTGCGGAATATGTATGTGTAACCCACCCTACACGGGCCAGACGTGCGAGCTTTGCCCTACCTTGTTTGGGCCTGTGCCAGCAGCATGCCAAGTGTGTGGAGTGCCGGGCGTTTGGAACAGAACCCAAAAAAGACAGGTGAGAACTACTTAATAATAATTACTGCGCATACTGTTTTTTTCTATTCGTACTGAACGTGTCATTTCACCATTAGGTGTGAGGACGAGTGTAGCTACCTCGTCTTGACAAAAGTGCAGAGCAAAGAGGATATTTCAGTACACTGTAAAATGATTAGCACAAAGGACTTTTGTTTCTTCTACTACAGAATTTCCCACACCCCCTCAGGGACATATGGTACAGTGGTGGGTGGTAAAGAATGTCCACAGACACTAGGGAAATGATCCGCCAGCATCAAGCATGTATTTTATATGAGCTCTTTAAAATCATTTTCCAATGTGTTTTTGTTTGAAAATCCCTTCATTTAATTTTTTGTCTTGACAAAAGCAAAATAAAGTTAATGACCAGACTGATGCTGGCTTATTTTATTATTTTTACTGCAAAAACAGTATTACCAATGATAGCAAGACAGCTAATGCTATCTATAAACTGTATTTAATTTAAGTGTTCTAAAAAACAGACTGACAAAAATGTGATTTTTCTGTTGCTGTCTATTCAGTGTGAAATAAATAACATACCTCCATTCGGATAATAATGCAGTTGTTTCTCGTGGCGAGGCTTGTACTGTGCTGAAAGCGAAGGTCCCTAGCCTGAAGACTTAGCTCCTGGCAAAGTTCATTTTTCTTCTTCTCTATATAAAGAGAAAAATAACACAAAGCAGGGTTAAAATGTGACCACAACGGGATCATGTTTTATTTAAATGTTTTTGTGACTTAAACCAGTGGTAAAACAAACAAACCTTTCTCCTGCTCCACGATACCAAAGCCCAACCCAACAAGCGATAGAGCCAAACAACTCAAACCCCACAGTGTGTGCTTAACTATGATACTGCTTGGTTTAAATGTTTTAAAAGTACTGTGAGCAAAGGTAAGAAATCATATAATTATATGTTTTTTTTTCTCCAGTACTTACCAAATGATGTCACATTTCCCTCCTGGTCAAACCTCATCTGTAAAATATTAGAAAACATTATGCTGTAACTATTTATATTTAATTATATAACACTGACAAACTAGTTCAGCCTGTCTCTCTTTGCTTGAATAGCGAAGCCATGGAAGGGCAGTCGGGCCAAGCACATACAGTACAGGAGGTCATTTGTTAGGTCTTTGCAACAACACTTACCACAACAAACGCTGGCGGGACACTGGAAAGAGGCACTTCAGTCATTCTTTGGCGGACAAAGGACACTGTTAAGAGACAGAAATATCTAGAGTAATTCTCATTAATAATCATCATTAGTAATCATCATTTTCGAATACTACAGTGGTACCTTTGTTAGAGTCATTAATTTATTCCAGAATGTACGACTCAAACCAAATCCAATTTCCCTATGTGAATCCAATTGATGTGCTCCAGAATGGCAAAAATATCAACACAAAACACGGTTTTCTAGTTTTACATGCAGAAAACATTTTAAAGTGCATATACGTCTTGTCAAAATTTTAAGACCTGTTGAAAAACTGCAAGAATTTACATTTTGTACTGTTGGATTTTAAGGGGGTTCTAAGTAGAGTGAAACACCTTTCAGTTTAAATGGTATATGGCAATAAATTGCTTACTTATATTTTGCAAAATGTAATTTTTTACAATTTTTCAAATGGTCTTCAAATGGTAATCAGGAGTGTATAAATACATATAAATGATGGATGAAAGGGATACATTAAGACGTGATTCTTGACAGTGACCCAGTGTGGCAGCAAGATCAACACCACCTTCCTGGGGGCCAAATAAAGTTGGCAGCATTTTAATAGAGTAGGTGAACAATTTGGTGGATGGTCCAGCTTTGTGTTGATAAACAAAATTAGCTTTCCTTCACACCAGATCAAACATTTCCTGGGAGCCATTGCTCAACGTTGCCCATAAAAGGACGAAAACTCAAAATACAAACGCTTTCCGGACTCACTTCCAAAAGCGCAAACCTCATTATCTGACGCATTGGCATCATTTAACACAAGAGTACAACAGTGTAACAACATTTGTAGATCAAAAAAAAAAAGCATAATATGCCCCCTTTAAGTAAAATCTGTGCAGGAGTGAACCTTATGCTCTAGTGTAGGGGTGTCAAACTCGTGCCATAATGATCAACGCCTCCTTCAATTTGAGGGAAGGAGTTTATCAATTAAAGCACCTGCTGAAGAAACTGGTGGGGGAGAAAACCTGCAGTGTCTCGGGCGTCCGTGTTGACACATATGCTGTAGTGTGGCATATTTCTCCCTTTAAAACATGTTTGGTTAAATAAAACTTTATATACTTTTTAAAAGTTGGTAGCTACAAGTAAACCAATTGAGCAGCTGTACGTTTTGTCATTCTTACCAGGCCATGATGCCTCTCCTAGCAGCAGCTTCTTGTTTCTTGCCAGACAAGTAGGACCTCTTCTTCTTGACTGCTGGAGCAACTGAGTGCTAGGTCCATGTGGCGCACCACTGTCGTACACTGGCGACATCGTGCACTTGTTGCTGAAGGGTACTGCACGACCACAATGCAAACCAAGAGCTTGCGTCCCTCCAGGAGAGAAGAACGTAGTAACGGAACTTAAAAGACGCTTTGAATGTAATTGTAAGTACATTCTTGAGCAACAGAGACGGCCATTCAGCAGCATCGTCGTGTATTGTTTGATCTCCAAGCAGCAAAACTAAGATTTTAAGTTTTTCTTGAAAGCATCATCTTTAAGCGTTTTCTAAACAAAGACGCACGGAGGGCTGAGTTGAGGAATGGGAGGCATTGGCCCCCATAGGAAAAAAAAAAAGCATGCACGTATATTTATGATTTGGCCTACCTCCCCAACTCTACAAAAGCCGGTATCCACAAGAATGAATTATACAAAATGTTGTGCTGGAAGGTACAAAAAGAGGGAAACAACGCTTTTTTGCTATATGTTCTACATATTACCATCTAATTAGCCATCTTTTCCCACGTGACCGGCATACACTTTTTCATGTTATGCTAGTTAGCTTAGCAGCAAATCAGTGACACAGTGTGCTTTGAGCCCACTTATTAAGTTAAGTCACTGCCGATACATTTAAACGCAAGCGACGAAGGCGGTTTACTATCGCTAACTACAAGGTCAACAAAACCGACAAACATACAGCGCTAGTAAGGTGACATTAAGGTTATAGTGTTAGCCCGATGGTAAAAACTTGGGAAACGAGGATGTGTCCTACCCATAATGCATCACGATGACACCAAAGATCATAAAATAACATGAAAGAAGTGGCTTACTCGGACGTATATTTAAGTGCCTTTGTTTCGTTCTTTCTTTTTTGACTCTTACTGACTTTTAAATAATAGTAAATAATAAGTGGGTGCACTATGACAATCTCGTGTTATTTATCGGATTATGTTTATAAACGTCCAAATTGTGTGGACTTCTTGTGCAGTGTGCACACCATCGCATCACCAGCACCGGCAGCAACCAGCGAGGAAGGATGCTGCATCAGGGTGGAAGCGTGTTGACGCTGGACAACAGCCGACATTAATCCGCTTCGGCTCGAGCTTTAATTTGCACTCTTTTGTTCGTTGTTTCTACCCTGCATCATGTTCCCATCGTGCTGCTCCAAGCCTGCAGAGAGCGGTGGGAAGAGGAGCTCCGTGGCCAAGGTCCTCCTGGGGGTGTTCGTGGTGTACCTGGCCCACACCGCATGGCTGCTGCATGGCTTCCTCAACACCAAACCCTGCGAGGAGGGTCGAGGAGAACGCTGCTTTTCCTCTTACCTGTCGGCCAAACCCAGACTGCAGGTTATTGCTCATAATCCTCCTGCTTGTCATCACATACTACTTATCTCCGGGTCGGGGATGAGGTCCTGCCTCAAGTGGAGGAGTTTAAGTACTTAGGGGTCTTGTTCACGAGTGATGGAAGGATGGAACGTGAAATGGACAGGCGGATTGGTGCGGCGTCTGCAGTAATGCAGACTCTGTATTGGTCTGTCGTGGTGAAAAGAGAGCTGAGCCAAAAGGCAAAGCTCTCGATTTTCCGGTCGATCTACGTTCCTACCCTCACCTATGGTCATGAGCTTTGGGTAGTGACCGAAAGGACAAGATCGCGGGTACAAGCGGCCGAAATGAGTTTTCTCCGCAGGGTACCTGGGCTCTCCCTTAGAGATAGGGTGAGAAGCACTGTCATCCGGGAGAGACTCGGAGTAGAATCGCTGCTCCTCCGCATTGAGAGGAGCCAGATGAGGTGGCTCGGGCATCTGGTTAGGATGCCTCCCTAACGCCTTCCTGGGGAGGTGTTCAGGGCACGTCCAACCGGTAGGAGGCCTCAGGGAAGACCCAGGACACGTTGGAGAGACTATGTCTCTCAGCTGGCCTGGGAACGCCTCTGCATCCGCTGGGAAGAGCTAGACGAAGTGGCCGGGGAGAGGGACCTCTGGGCTTCCCTGCTTAGGTTTCTGCCCCCACGACCCGACCTTGAATAAGCGGAAGAAAATGGATGGATGGATGGATGGATGGACATATACTAGGTTTGTAATTATTCTGTTCTATGTCCAGCTGAGTGTCTTCACCTGCCTTGTTCCAGACAACAGTCAGCTCAACTTGGCTTTAAGAATGGATCCATTTGATCCTCAGTCTACATTTGAGAGGTGGGTCAATTTTCACTTTTGTGACGCTGCACAGTTCCACACCACTGCAATCACAGTTATTAACATAAAATAACATTTAGCAATGGGCCTGATTGTTCAGGTGCATTGTACGTGTAGGAGAAAATACAAATTTTCTTACATAGGTGTGCTTCTGCTTATATGTCACTTTATACCTGCTGTGTTTGTGCATACAGGCAGATCAGTGTTGTCCTACCAGAAGAAACCCAAGCCAATGGCAGCCTATATGCGGTCGTGTACATACACAAAGCCAACGTTTCCCCTCTAGAGGACAGCCGAGAGGTCCACCAAGCAGCTCTGCTTACCACCTACATCAACCCTGCAAATACAGTACATTTATGTTCTCTTTACATTCCAAATGCATGCACATTCGACTCAATATTGTTATCCTTTTATTTTATAAATGTACCTTGTCTGTATGCAATATGTGCGGTCAAAGTGACCAACTCCTTATTTGTTTATTAATAAGGGATCATGGACATAATAATTGACTGTGGTAATTGATAAAGTAATTGTCAAGAATTATGTTGATTGCCTGGAGTAGACAGTTGATTTGTTGCGTCTTCAAGCAATTGAAGCAAAACTGAGTGTAGTGTAGTTGAGTGAGTGGCGACTAGTTTTCCGTCTCAAGATGGTTAACACGATTCACCGTTATTTAAACCACGCGTAAAAAATTCTGCATTATGAAAATAATAAGGATGAGTTTTGGCATGCAAGGCACTCCCATTTCATAGCACCACGTTGAGAGTTTTGGTGATCTGTCGTTCCACGAGAAAAAACACCTCTCGGTAAGATGTAGGGCAGTTTGATGCCACTTAACCAGATAAATAAGTGTCATTTAAATCTAAATTTTATCTCTGCGGGTGTAACTAATGTGTCCAGGGAATGTATGTGTCAATTGCACCGTAGCAAACTAATTCTTTTTTTGGGCTTCGTTAGAGCTCCGAATCAAAGCATCCTGTATCCCATTGGAGGCCCTGCCTGTCAATCACCATGATGTCAGAGGACTTCATCTTCAACAAGGGAGGACTACCCAGTGATGTGCGCCGCTTCATCAGAATGTAAGTTGCATTTTCTACTTATCCCAGCAGTAGAACAGTATTATTGAACGTCCTATGTAGGAACGGAGACATCCGCTACAAGTCAATGCATTCATTTAATGTATATGTCCTCTGTCAGCTCCCAGGAAGGCAGAAGGGTCATCTACCTTCCTCTGCTGCTGATCAATGAGCTCAACTTCAGAGTCAGGGATCTAATGGTAGAGCATTCACTCATAATCAAACTAACATGATGAAGTGTCAAAAGTATTAACAGGTCTCTCAACGGATCCTTCCGTAGGAGATCAACAGAAGCACCACCCATCTGCCCCTCACTGTGTCCTATGAGGGGACTTCTCTGAGGAAATTTCGATTTTGGGTCCATCTCCAGGATGTGGTTTACTCCCTCAGACAATTTGGTTTGAGTTCTCCTGCAGACACAGAAAAAAATAATTTCACTACTCTCAGCTGTGTTAAATGCTTCTCATTTGCCACGCAGGCTTCTCTGAGGAGTACATTGATGAGATTAAAGAAACCCTGGTGAGCTCCAACCTTTACCTGTTAGTGCTGACCGCCGTCATCACAGCTGTACAAGTAAGATACCGTTCAACCTCCAAAAGCTGTGTAATTTAGAGTTCAAACAAAATTATCTGGAAAAAATGTCCTCAAAAGTCAAACTAAACATGCTCCTTGCTCCTGTGTGTACACAGATTGTATTTACCTTTCATTGTAGTAGAAGGAAGCCCATTTGTGCAAAATGACTTCAAAAGATCATTTTCCCCTAACCTTTTCCAGCTCATTTGTGAATTCCTTGCTCTTAAAAATGACATCAGCTCCTGGAGGAAAAAGAAGAGCATGGCGGGGATGTCCAGGAGGTCTGGTGAGAAACAAAAATCCATCCATTCATCCATCCATCCATTTTCTTCCGCTTATCTGAGGTCGGGTCGCGGGGGCAGCAACCTATCACTTCTTCCAGCTCTTCCCAGCGGATGCCGAGGCGTTCCTAGGCCAGCTGAGAGACATAGTCTCTCCAACGTGTCCTGGGTCTTCCCCGAGGCCTCCTTCCGGTTGGACGTGCCCTGAACACTTCCCCAGGGAGGCGTTCGGGAGGCATCCTAACCAGATGCCCGAGCCATCTCATCTGACTCCTCTCAATGCGGAGGAGCAGCGGTTCTACTCCTAGTCTCTCCCGGATGACAGTGCTTCTCACCCTATCTCTTAGGGAGTGTCCAGCCATCCTGCGGAGAAAACTCATTTCGGCCGCTTGTACCCGCGATCTTGTCCTTTCGGTCACTACCCAAAGCTCATGACCATAGGTGAGGGTAGGAACGTAGATCTTTCGGTAAATCGAGAGCTTTGCCTTTTGGCTCAGCTTTCTTTTCACCTTGACAGACCGGTGCAAAGTCCGCATCACTCCAGACGCTGCACCAATCCGCCTGTCCATCTCGCGTTCCATCTTTCCATCACTCGTAAACAAGACCCTGAGGTACTTAAACTCCTCCACTTGGGGCAGGACCTCAGAAACAAATATGACAATTATAAATTGGAAAATAGTCAGGTCAGATTGGAGAGCAGCTCCCACATTTTCAAAACTTTGTTTGTCCAGTTTTGTGGCGAAGTCTTGGTACTTTACTGATTTTCCTGCATCTGCTGGAGGAAACCAGCCTGTTGGTACTGCTTCCGGTCGGGTTGGCCGCATGTGTAGAGGTACTTACCATGTACTAAAATGACAAAAAGCACACAGCTTATGTTTTTATAATGTATTTTGCTGTCAGGTTTGGAAGGTGTCTAAAGTATTCGGGATCAAGGTGCATTGGAGACGGCTCTGTGTGAGTATGATGATCACTTGATTGATTGATTGATTGATTATTTAGAGCCACACAAAATACACAGAACAGAACATAATCAACATAAAGATATAGACAGGGAACAATTTGGCTCTAAAAGGAGTGGGAAAAAGAATCTTATTTACACCCACCCCCATTCGTAACACAGATAAAATATGATTGAAATTTTTGTCCTCTATGTGAAGGTAAAAAAGATGGATGAAGACGAGCGAAAGACAGTGGAGTATGACACACAGGTACTTCTATCCGCTACTAGTTGGATTTCTTATTCTTTGTTTTTGTCTTTTATTTTTTAACATTTCATTTATGATATCTTTGCAGGCGTCCACATACTTGTTCTACTTGATTTATCCCTTGTGCATCAGTGGAGCTATTTTCTCGCTGGCCTACTTACGTCAAAAAAGGTGAGCTGATCACAGTCAGTAATGATTTCTTCTCTGTCTTATCACTTTTAGCTGGAATGCTTTTTTACCATTGCAATATTCCTTCTCACAAATATTAATGTGGTGAATTCACACGAAATGTCCTGTGTCCCGTTTAACAGTCACTTTTCCTGGGTAGTTAACAGCCTGGTAACTGGTGAGTTCTCTGCATCTACTACCATGGCATGTATTATTTCTATATACAGTATTACATATTTAACAATTTATCCACTCACTGATGTCCATCCAGCTGACAAATACACTCAAATGACACCTCTACTATGAAAACAAGAACGTATATCATACAGCACTGTGCCTAAGTACAATTTAACAAAACATATTTTCAGTTAACTTTTTACAGAAATTCAAGACTTCATGACATTTTGGCGAGGATATGAATAAAAGATCCAGCACAGGAATGTATTAATAGCTTCACACTTTGCATTTTGGTCGTCCTCCAATCAAAGGAGTTGATAAGGCAACTAAAACAGCTAACTAAACAAATACAGTCCACAATCTTTTTTTATTTTTATTTTTTACACTCGACTAAGTGATGTTTTAATCAGACGCAATATTGGCAAATGCTAAGGCTGCCATGGAGCACCAAAAAGTCAGGAAAACAATTTCACCTTTAGTTAATTTATATTAAAACTAGGTATTAGTATTCACTGTTGAAGTCATATTGATTCAAATGTAAAACAATGTCCAATTAATATTACTACAAATTCAAATACCCGGTAAGTGTGTCTTTTATGTACATTGTTTTCATACATTGACTTTATTTTGTGTATGTACAGCATATAGTTAATTTAGTTTTTGTAGTTTGTAACTTTATTTAAGGCTTGTATATACCTGTAGTTATCGCATAGTGTAAATGCAGCTTATGTGTAGAATTATTGGGTGTACACAGTGTGGTTATTTAAATTGTTTGTATTTATAATTTGTTACTATTATTATTAGTTATTGACTTATTTACAGGATTTTATTTTGAGGTAAGGGTATTTATATTGTATTTCACTTTTTTGTATTTATAAATTAAAGACAGTGGTAAAAACAACATTATTTGATTTCTTTTGTCGGCGTATGTAAATTGCTGATGGAGGGGTGCCACTTTGGGAAGGGCATCCTCTGATTTTACTGTAGTGATTAAAATATTGCTAAAACAACACATGCAGTGACGGCCTAAGACTTTTGCACAGTACTGTCTGTGATATAGGAACAACATTCTTGCAACAGATGCTAAAATGCTGTGTTCTCTCTAAGGGGTGTATGCTTTCGGCTTCCTGTCAATGGCACCACAACTATTTATTAACCATAAGGTCAGTCCTGTCATTAAAATAATTTGCTGTGCGTGTTTCCTAACAGACTTGACTGAAATAGCTAAACTATCATGTCCTGTTTGGTGTGTTTTTCCATCAGATGAGATCAGTGAACCACCTGCAGGGGTCGGTGTTGATGTACAGAGTGAGTGTGACATCTTTTATTCTTAATTTCTTTTTAATAAATTACAATATATTACATTCTATGAACATTTCACTTAAATTGGTGAAAAATTTGTGTCACTATGCACCTTCTCCTTCCACCAGGGGGTGAACACCCTGATTTCAGACCTGTGTTGCTGTGCTGCCATGTTCTCTTCATCTGGATCGTTTCTGACGTCTCATCAGCTGTCTTGTTTCAGAGATGAGCTGTTCTTCCTCCTCTACCTCCACCAAAGAAGGTAGCACACTTGACATTATTTTTAATGAGACACTGGGAGTCATATGTGCCATAGTCGCGGTTTTAGATGTAATTGTCAAGGTCTTGGGCACGCGCAAGGTAGACAAAATGATGCTCAGTCTACAGGTGGGATACTGGTGCCTCCAATGCTGCATCATTCTTAGACTCAAAAATTTTGTGGCAAGCTTGAGTCGTGCAGAAATTGGTTAGAAGCACACATGCACAGTTTGCTAGAATTTACTCTCTTATTTGCTAATAGCAGCTTAGCAAAAAAAAAAAAAGAGATGGTCATCGACTTGAACCACTATCTCACTACCTCAACACAAACACAAGCTGAATGAGGAGTCTTGCATACGGCGCCAAGGAACTACTACCATTACTGTCCAACAGCAAACATCAACAAAAAAGAGCAAACAGAAATATACAACACACAACCCTACTGTCTTTTCCCTTCTCTATTAGACGTTTCACCACAAAGGTCAGAAGATCAGAGCGTGGAACCCACAGCAAGAAAGTGAAGACACAATGATCAGCAGAAAGTAAATTGTATTTCAACAGACGAGTGGGGGGGATTGGTTGACTTACAGGAAGTCAAACAATGGACTCAGCAGCAACTTGTGATTCTTATCTGATCAAACTCATTCATGCACAAATCACACATGACAACTTGGGGAATGGCACGGATAGCACCATAATGTGTGTTTGCTTTATTCTGCCTAATAAGCATGAGCAGAGTGGTCATTAACCATCTAACCATATTACCACGGTAGCTGTAAATAGAATGAATGAAGGATTTCAAGCTGCTGACCACGAAGAGCACTGGAGCTGAGAAATGGATCTGCTTGTTGGATTTTGTTAATATGGGCTGTAAATAAATGTCAGTGTGTACTGTGCATGTGTCATGCTTACAACCGGTCAGCTGTTTCAAACTGCATACATTTGTAGATAATGGGAATAATTAAATGGTATTACAGTGTTTGACTTCACAGTAGAAGCAGGTGTGTGCGCATGTTTACATACTAGAGTCCAATTCCATTCCTTAAGGTTTTTAAGTATTAAGTAACATTCATCGGTCTTACAAGTGTTTCACAGGAAGTGAGTGATACTGTCACCTAGTGGCATTTAGCAGTATTGGAGTCTGTAAGCATGCAGCATAATAAAAATAAAATATATATGTTCTATTTGAATAAATTTGTACCACCACAGTTTATCGCTCATAAACACGTAATAATAAGAATTAATGACAGCTTGTCATATCAACTCCAAACAGTAGATGACATTGTAACTGTGCTTCCTAACACACCTCATAACCACCTGGTATGCCAGAGAATAAGAAGATGTAGCAGAAGGGATCATTGTTGCCAACTTAGTGAGATATTTAGCAAAGTATTCGTACCCGACAGGCAGATCCAGCAACTTTTTCTGGTCTTATTCTTTTCTGGACTCTTAACACCAAAGTAATATAATACTGATATTATTATATTAAAGAATATAAATATCGGTGCTGTACTAAGCCATGGCCTCACCCCATCTCAAAGGGCTTCATCTTGCTTGTGAAATAGAGAAAACAAAAAGAAACGGCAGAGGAAAGCTCATTTGTATTTCCATAACAATTGCATGCACATGCATCACGGCCAATTATGCAAATCAGACATTGATGTAATCAAGCTCAAAACCACCACTCCAAATAGACTGTCCTCCCGTGGGAAACACTGATTTACTTGGTAACATTAGTTTGTATTTTGTATGTAATTTAATAAATTAATGACTCATATTGTACTGAACAGCTAGACTCTTTGCTTTGTCACAAATTGTTGGCTGTATGGTTATCATCACACTTTTGCTATTTGCCAATACAAAAATGGGAAAAAATGAAACGTTTTGTTTGATTTTTGAGGCATGTTTTTTGGAAAATTACTACACTTGGGTCATTCAACTTTGCAGACTCCACCAGACAACATTTTCATTTGGTCGCTCGTTGACGTGTTTGCAAAAAGATAGGTTGATGTTTCAGTTATTTTATTGTGATTTCCTGCACTGTGCTCGCGTAGTGGGTGTTGTTATGCAATGCATGGGAGTTCTTGCTTGACGAAAAGAAAACAACTTGCCGAGCAGTCATGCACGATCTAAGTTGCGCATGCTGGAATAAAATGTCGCCCAGAACCAAGCACTTTTCCTTGGGCATTGTGACTGACAGGATAAATAGAAAACAAGTATCTGTGAAACCAAACATTGAGAAATATCTCTCTTGCCGACTGCCAGACAACATTTATGGAATACTTTCAGTTGAATGTCACTGTGGTACGTGACATGGGCGGATCTGTGACGAATCGTAGCAACAGTAGAAAGCAAACACACGATAGAATCACAACACAAAACACAGAGCGGGCACAGCAGGTTTGACAGACGTACAGGCGCGGACCAGTCAGTCGGCGTGACCCTGTGGTCAGCATGCTGCTCGGCCTCGTCTTCCTCTGCCTCCTCTCACCGGGTAGGTTACCGGTTTCTTGATGGCTACGTTTGCATTGGGAATTGTTCAACCTGAATTGGAAATGAGTTTATAAACTTGCAGCAACAAAGCAAAAATAATTCAAAGCCTGAGCTCAACACATCTAATATTAGTCATTTATAAATGTAAATGTAATTGGACTATTATTGAAAGTTAGTGTATACATTTTAATTTGCAATGGGAGGTTGAATTATTTCACTGTAGAGTGAATGGAGGTGGTTAACTTTGGTTTAGTATAATAATAATATGACTAACAGGAAAAAAAGTGTGATTGAATTCAATGATGAAACACGATGCCAATGCTATTGCCATTATGCTTTCAGCTGCATGCTGTTCATCTTAGGGTGAGCAAACGGCTTTTTGAACTAGTGTTGCCAAAGAGCCGAAAAAAAGCCATAGAAAAAGCAAAACATCTATGCTGAGTTAATCCTCTGATGCTTGCTGAGCTGAAGTCTCATAAAATTGGGGACGTCATGCACAACAGCCGTTCAAATTCCCAAGTTCTTGCGACTACTGTATAAAAGGGAAAAAATAGTTTACATTTTAATACTTAATAAGCACTTTCCTGAGTTGGAATTTTTTTTTATGGTTATTTGTGGCTTTAGTATTACATAGCATTTTGTAATGTAACAATTTTCTAGCCGACCATTCCTGAGTGTACCCCACTCTTGCTTAAAGTCAGCTGGAATAGGCTCCAGCATACCCCCGCGAGCCTAGTGAGAAGAAGCGGCATGAAAAATGGACGGCTGGACAATTTTCCAGGTTAACTTAGCTTTAAATGTATTTAAAATGTCCTGCTTTTCGGTAATCAAAATGTCTAACCTGCATGACAAAATTGGCCTTTCTGTTGTAGCCCTCTGTCAACAACTGGCCCCAAATTTATGTTGATTTCTGAGTGGGCATTTATTGGAGTTCTTCCCTGACCTGCGCTGCAGCTCTGTCTGGCGCAACGCACATACAGGTAATGAGGTTTGTGCAACCCCCTGACGTTGTTTGGTGCTAAACTAACCACAACGATAGTGGCGCTGAAAACATTATGTCTCTACTAGTGCAACATTTCCTAAAAAACAGCTGGAAAGCCTTGTCTGGCTCTTTATTGACGTTTGTCATTTTCAACAAAGCAACAAAGGGAGGCACGGCAGGCAGATCAATTAAAGGAAAACTTCTTTTTGGGGGGGGAATTTTGCACACAATCCTGATGTGAGACACAGACACGCATGTCTTTCTCTTTTCTGTGTGTTCTAAAGATAAAAATATATGTTAAAAAAAAGCTAAAAAGCAGCATCTAATTAATGCACATAATAGGACAAGCCCATTAAAACATTTTCAAAAACCTCCAACAAGGTTTTATGGTTTCATATACATATTGTAAGCCTGTAGTAACAAACCACATTCATGTTAACATGTGATACTTCCTCACAACTGATGCATTGTAAGTGTGTGGTGAAGCTAGTCGCTAGCCAGCTCGTAGCTTGCCGGTGTGGTGTGACAAGGTGTCACTACACCAAAAATGTAGTTCTTCAGCATAACAATGTTAATAATAATAACAGTGTTGCTGTGGCTTGGTTAATATGCAGGTCCTTTTATGTAAATGACGCGTTGTTGGCGCGTTCTGGAGTTTTTTTCAGAAGGGTTTTATAGGTGGAATATGTGCGTCGCATTACGTGTATTTTTAGCTGCCTCCTTTTTTTGTCTTTTATATCTTTTAGAACACACAGAACAGAGAAAGACAAGTGTTCATGTCTCACAAAAACAATAATGGATGATGGGTAAAATTGCTCCCAAAAGTGCACGTTCAGTTTAGACGATTTCACTAGTTTGGTTTCATTTAATTGTAGTTATTAAGATTAACGGTATGTCTTAAGTTAGTCTGGTGAGGTATATTGTGGGATATTATTAGTAAGTGTCAGCTTTAAACATTAGCAGAATAACATATTTAATAATAATTATTGAAAACATATATTTATTTATTTATATAAAATATCATTTTTGCAATGGATGCCCTTTTTTCTGACTTGCTCCCAAAAATGTCTGTTAGCATGTATTATGTTTGATCTTTTGGGGCAGATTTTCCCAGAACATTGATTAAATTCCAAACTGTACCACTTTAAGGGTACAAAGGCACTACATTTATTTTAAACAAACACTACTAATCCCTCATTTGGTGGCATTAGTGTGAAGCTACTGTACGTGTGTGTCACTTTTTTGCGTCTTATACTTGCAGTGCTGTCATTGGACTGCTACGTGTGCAGTTCCTCTCTCTCGAATGATGAGTGCAACGCCAACACGCAAACATGTCAACAACCGCTGGACACGTGCATGACAGTGGTTGACACGCTAGGTGCGGGTCAGATGGAACGCTAATGGAAGACATTTTACGATGTGGCCAAAGATACTTTAATCTTCTATTTGTTGCCATCCAGGTCAGATGAAAGCCATCGTGAAGCAGTGTGCCAGCAAGGCCACGTGCAAAGGAGCTGCGTCGACCGCCTTTGTTGACGAAAAAGGCAACGGGAACACGGTCAACTGCTGCAACAGTCACAACTTGTGCAACTTCAGCGGGTCCGAGTCTGACCATGCACGAGGATTTGTCTTTGTATTACTTGTGTCTGCGTGCGCGTTACTACTGTGGTTGCGCTGAGGGTCGAGTCTCATTGGGGATCGACTGTACCTCTCTGGCTATAATGTTACTTGTACACTACGCTGT
The DNA here is from genome assembly GCA_024372805.1 of Oostethus manadensis. NCBI lineage: Eukaryota > Metazoa > Chordata > Actinopteri > Syngnathiformes > Syngnathidae > Oostethus > Oostethus manadensis. The sequence continues at coordinate 2,767,998 of QODF01000064.1, read as the reverse complement.
AAAACACATACACGCTACAGTATGGACAAGAGGAGTAGGTCCTGTTTCTCTTCACATATGCATAAAGTCAAAGCTTGCTGATAGCACCCCTGCTGGCTCACCATATCTGTTCTAGTTACTTGGTGTCTGATGGGGTTGAGGTCAGGGTTCTTGGACCAGAAAAAGTTACAATTGTTTAAAACAGTCTGAAAATGAACTAGGGATTCAGTGTGTCCTATGTTCATATAGCACACACATATTGTATGTACTATAAAAACAGTCTATTTAGGATTTTTTCCCTAACAGCATTTTCTCTAACAGGCACTGACCCAAAATGGGTTTTTCCTTCTTATCAGAGCGTGTATTCCAGAGATGTTAAGGCTCTTTTTGCGGCCCTGTTGTGTTGAAAGTAATTGTCGCTCTACTTTATACCATGCATCACACTAGAGGCTGTCATGTATCTCCTTGTGCGGTGCTGTCACTGTGTGAAAGTGCACAAAATTGCGGCACTTTCCCGTTTTGTTTGGTTCTGTATAAAAGGCAAATAATCCTAAGTCTACTGTTATGACTCTGATGCAGGAATTTAGCGGGGATTTCTGTGTGAAAGACACTTGTTTTAATGTCAGCTGTGCAAAGAAAAATGAGTATCCAAATGTGTTAGCTAAAGTATGTGTTTCAGATGGATAACTAAAAAAATAGGTGAGGTTGGGAACGTAGATCGACCGGTAAACAAAGCTTTGTTTTCCGGCTCAGCTCTCTCTTCACCACGACGGTCCGATACAGCGACCACATTACTGCAGACGCTGCACTGATGCGTCTGTCGACCTCCAACCTTCCCTCACTCGTGAACATGACCCTGAGATACTTGAACTCATTCCCAACCCAGGGTACAATCCACCCGTTTCCAACTGAGAACCATGGCCTCGGATTTGAAGGTGCTGAGTTTCATCACAGAAGCTTCACACTCAGCTCAAACTGCTCCAGTAACCGCTGAAGACCACAGCCTTATGAAGCTACCACGACTACATCGTCTGCAAATAGCAAAGACGAGTTACTAAGGCCACCAAATTAGACTCCGCAGACACCTAGAAATTCTGTCCATGTTGGTTATGAACAGAATCGGTGACAAAGGGCAGCCTTGGCGGAGGCCAACGTTCACCAGAAAAAGGTTCGACTGGCAATGCCAACCAGGCTTCTTCTTCGATTGTACAAGGACTGAATGGCACGTAGTAGCGCACCCCGTACTCCAGGGCCCCCCCACAGGACACCACGAGGGACGTGGTTGAATGCCTTTTCCAAGTCGACAAAGCGTGGACCGGTTGGGAAAATTCCCAAGTACCTTCCAGTATCCTTGAAAGGATGTAGAGCTGGTCCAGTGTTCCGCAACCAGGACGAAAACCACATTGGACTTCCTGTACCGTCTTACCCTTTTCTCCAGCACCCTGGAATAGACTTTCTCAGGAAGGTTGAGGAGTGTGATCCCCCGATAGCACACCCTTCGATCACCCCTTTTAACCCAGTCTGCCAGTCCAGATGTACTGTTCCCGACTTCTATGCAAAGTTGAAGAGAAAAATGAAGTGTTGTAAACCTTTGACCCATGGACCATATAAGGCGCATAAAGGCATTTAAATCGGCCAGCCATGACATTTTGGAAAAAAAACTCAAGAGAAACTGTAATAAAAAATGGTACATTTCATTTAATCAACAAATGTTCATAATGTGCCTTGTGACTGATTATACACAGACTCTTATGCCTTATTTCCACTTTTGCAATTTTTTTTAATTTCATTATTTTTCTTGCCATTTGACAAGAAGGCATATTAAGCCCAGAAGAAAAAATAAAAACCAGTGTTTACTAGTACGACTTCTGTACAAATGACCAGTGATACACACCAGTACAGTCTACAATATACCAACATGAGCAGATTTACACAACAAAGATAAAATAAATGGTTTCTTTTACATTATTATAACCCTACTCTATTACCCCGGTGTTGATTGGCTGGCTAATCGTGGGAATCAAACCCGGGTCAAACTACATTGATTTATTTTGGTGCTGTGCAAATAATGCTCTCTTCCATACTTGTATTTTACGACACACACACACACACACACACACACACACACACACACGCAGGCTGTCTGTGTTTTCAGTTCAAGATGTGCAAGATGATCCAGTTAAAGCAGCTCCGTTACATTGGTGGTGTGTGTGTGTGTATGTGTGTGTGTGTCTGTGAGGGAGGGGAACAGAGAAACACTTCCAAGAAGAAAAAGAGAAGACGTCATCGTAAAACTGATGACAGTCTCCTCCTCCTTGTTGGGAAGAAAACACAGACCCTCATAATCCAGCTTCCTTCTCGGTGCTGCTAGGACAGAATATGTACGAGTTTTCAGTTAGAGGAAGAAGACTGATTGTTCACAAGGACACACACACAAAAAAAAACTCATGAGGTGAATTCTTCACATTTAGAGTCTTTAAAACCCGCTCAGAAAGGAGCTGAGAGAGGAAGACAACAGGAAGAGTAGTGACAATGACAGAAAATGAAAAGGAAGACTTTTTTTTTCTTCTTTAGTGTCTCTCCTTCGGTCTCATTATGTGAAGTTTCTGATACTATAAATAAAACCCGCTGAGACGCGGGGAAATGAGGGGCTGCTGTCTCTGTCATGGCTGTTAGCTGACATGCTGAAGTCTCTCCTTTGTGTGTGCAGACCAGAGTTGTGCAGATATGATGCAGTTCAAAAGCGTCTCACGGCTCGGCCTTTTCCGCCAGTTTGGACACAAAGCACTGCAATGGAAAAGGGCTCATCCACGGTTTTCTCTGTTTTAACACACCACTTTATGCTTGCTTCTCCCTCGATCTAGTCCACATGGAGCAAAGCTGACAAATCCCTGATTCAGGAACTGTTTTCGCTCGGTTCTTTAAATTAAAAAAAGTCACAGTGGTGCAGAGTAAAATAAAGGGATCAGCTCCGTCGAGAAAAGAGGATATCAGTCCTCCAAAAACTCTCGCTTATCAGAAAGTAGAGTGATCCACCAAGTCCATGACCAGCGCTTGTACGTTAGTCTGTCCCCTCTGACATGAGGCTAGTGTGGGCGGGACTGGGACATCATCTTGAGCCTGGATTGGTCAATGACATCCAGCAGATTCTTAGCGTCCACGGCGAGGGCGTGAGCCGCAGTTAACATCTGTTTTTTATAGTCCTGTTGAAGACTGGACACAATATAAAAATGTTACAAGATTATTACAACCCCTTCTAAGCAGAAAAATAGAAGGGATGAAGAAAGGGCACCGAAAAAAAAATACAGAACTTATATATAAATTATTATAGTGCACAATAATACAATAAAATAGCTCCTATAACCAATAAAAAAGTTGCAATGAGGAGAAAAACCAGCAAGCTTCAACGCATCAAACCTTATCAGCCACCTGTAACACCAGCATCACTACAGTGCCCGCGGCCCGGTGCTAGTTCCTATAGCCGCGGCATTTGAAAAGTACAAAAAAAGATTTGCAAAGTTTCTTTATTTTTGTTGAACAAACCAGCTTTTGTTGAGCCACGGCGGTACTTCTGAGCCGCCGCTATTTTTTTTAAATGTTTTGTTAATAGTAGTGATGTGATGATACTTAGTAAGGACAAAGCTTCCAGGTACAGTTTATCAAATCACACTTTCTATGAGTCATTCTTACCTCAGGTGTGCACAAACTACAGATCAACCTAAATTTTAAAACTAAGAGGTGTCAGTTCTCAGTATCTGTTTTGAGGGACAAGAAGTTTAGAGCATCGGCTTGAAAAAAAATATTGTGCATCAATAAAAAAAATTAACATTTTAATTGTATTTATTTAATTATACTGTTTATTATTTTGTTGCTTATATATTATTATATATATGTATACAATTAACACTTCAGCAGAAATGAAATGATTATGTACACATTTTAGCAACTTCTACAGAGTCAAATAATAAGTACAAGATATAAGCAAGTATTAGGGCCACACAGACTATATATGTATAGTAAACATTGTGATTAAACTAGAAAGATTGAAGGATGACACTTTACTCCCCACTCGCATGAATAGCACTTTACAGTCATTGTAAATTGCACATTTACAATCCGAAGGCATGACTTGGAAATAATTCCAGACCCAGGACATATTGAGATAGCAAACTTTGTTGCTCTGTGGAGTGTGGTGCAGTTTGATGAAGTCTCACAATTTCAACTACAAAAATGTAAGCAAAAAAAAACCGATCTCATTTTTATACTAATATTGGTTGATCGCGATCGGACATCCCTGCTTGTAACATTACCATTTTTTCTGCCCTTTCCAGTACTACACAGTAGTCACAGGTAACGCAAACCGTTCGTGGCGTGCTACACTGGTGTAGGACCTACCTGGTCATGACATACTGTTGAGCTAACTTCATTTTTCCAATCAGCTCTGCCAAGTCAGAGTTCAAAAGCTTTTGCGCCATCTCAATCTGCAAAAAAGGAAAAAACCCTAAACTGTTATCATTACCAAAATAACACTGATACAGAGTTAGGGTTGTGTTTGTGTATGTTCGGTTTGTGCCAAGTGTGAGCTTGTGAGTCACCTCTCTGTGTGTGCTGGCAGGAAGTTGCGGTAGTGTCTCATCTACGGTGGCCAACAAAGTCCTCAATGCGAGGCCCACATCCTAGAAAACGGGATAATTGTCACTTTTGTCATCACGATGATACAAAGACGATAAACTGGGATTTAAAAAAGACTCACTTACCTTGACCATGGGAACGTACTCCTCTGGAGGAGCTGGCTGAATCTTGCTCGACATCTCGATCACAGCTTTCACTAATCCCGTTACGTTCTCGTACACCTTGTCGTTGGAGCGGTCTAAATTGGCGGTGGGAGGTGGGCTGATCTCTTGGGGCTGCAGCTGAGTGAAGTCAAGTGCAAACATCAAGGAATATGTGACAAAAGCAGGATAAATGAATCATTTGCACGGCAACAGCACTAAAAATTCTAAACTATACAAAAAAACTACTATGACAAAACTACCATGACTAGAAATCGGTCGAGTGCAGACCTCTACCAGAGCTGAACAAAAAATTATGACTAAAGAGGGGATATCGTTCCCCATCAGTTCTGTACGCAGCGCTAATTCACATTACAACAGATGCCTAATACGACGCAGCACTTTTTTTCCACCTCAGACCACCACTGGCCACATCTGATAGCTCACTTAGAGCAAGTGCATTGTAATGGCAAAATGTGTAAAATGCATCAGTCTGCACCTTGATCTAGATCTACACCAAAGGCTAATTGAGCATCTCTCTTCTCTCTAATCCTGTCAAATCAACAAACAACAAGCATGACACTAACCAGCCAACCAGGAGACAAGAATCAGAACTTAACCTCCTAATTAACACTTGGTGGAGGTAATTAATAAGAACTAGATTAAATAAATGGAAATGGTGATTGTTAGGTTTGATGACTTACTACTCCCCAGTACTGCACACACTTACATTAGTAAATGCAGACCTTATGTATGGCCACTAGATGGCTGTATGACAATGCCAGAGACAGTTATACTGTAGTATTCAGTTTTATACCATATTTTCCAGACTATAAGTTGCACTTTCTCATGGTTTGGCTGGTCCTGCGACTTGTACACCGGAGCAGCTCATTTATGTATTGTGTATGTATTTTTTTCCACACTGACAGCTGCGAGAGGGCCCTCTATCCTTGTGTGCCACTGTTATTTATATAGTGTATGTGTCTTGTTGCTACACTTCAACACCCCTACATGGCACTAATGTGCATCTCTGGAGTATGTCTGTTGTATGGAGGCGCTGTCACTTCCAGAAGCCAGTTCAGTTGTGCTGTCGTTATGCTTTCCATATATCAGTGCATGCGATTTGACTCTTGAATGCACTTGAATGATTCCCAGCTCTCCATTTTGCTGCATTTTCCTGGTTTCAGTTTTGAGTTTGATCTGTACAGTACAAAAAATACATTGATATAATCATTTTGTCAATAGTAATTAAAATTTCTGTCCCCTAAGGGGGGTATGACAGAAAATAATTGAGAACCACTGCGTTAACAGATGCCTCTGTCAGAAGTAAATATTTATTACTTCACCAGTAATGTACAGTATTTGTAAACTGCATTCAAACACTTGTATGCCATATTGTACTGTATGCTGTTTTGTAATGCATTCTGATTGACTGTGCGGGTGTCTTGCAGCTGGGCTTATACTATCCTGGAAAGGACTGTAAGAACCATCTGCTCACAATACAGTGACTAATGTTTCAAGATGCAACATAGACAGCTGTGTCATTAAAAATTCATTGCGTTCGTGATTTAATATTGATAGCAAAAGTTAATATTGGTTGGAAAACATTTGCTTTAGTGGGGAAAATGCGGTATTAACAGGAAAGAAGAGAGAAATGAGGAATTAATAGAAGAGGAGCGCAAAAATAAACAAAGAGTGTGCTGCTTACCCGCCAGGGCTGGGGGTCAAACAGTAAGGCAGAGTGCAGGAGGAAGAGGAGGCAGAGGGGAGCAGCCAAACCAAAACAGGACATTATTATTGCTCAAACTTTAAAAACATGCACTGTGTAAATTATTGATAAATGTTGCTGCTGTTTGCAGGTGGTGTCTAAGTGATGGTTTCCATACATTTGTGTGTACTTTATCGTGTACCTTCAGTCCATCATTGTAACTGTCTGCAGTGTTGAGACCAGCCAGACTGCTCCCTTGGGTCTGGGCCCCGGGGCGAGGGGGTTTCTTTGGTGGGGCCACAAGCTCTGTAGAAAATATCATCTTAGTTATACAATCTGGATGTGTTATCAGCTCATTTTACAAACATGCACACACAACATTAGCATATAATAACAAAAACAGATTAAAATAATAATAGAGTAGCGTTTATGAGTTGTGCAATGTGCAGGATATATGATAAAATCACTACCCGCTGCATGAAGACATAATCTATATCTGTATAAAGCAAGCTTAAAGAGTTATGCACTTAAATACAGACTTTGGAGTTGAAATGGAATGACAGGAAAAACTGTGGTTGGTGGGACTGTAATTTAAAGGTTACAAGCCTGTCTATTACCTGCTTTGCCAACCGGCTGGTATATGTGTTGGTTTCCCGTCTGCACAAACAAACACATCAACAATACTTTGGGTTAGGAAGTATGTTCACATAAGTAGAAGCTTGAGAGGAAATTAAGGATTTTCACAGGCAAGACGGTGGTTTTAAGAAAAGAAGAAATCAACATCATGTTCAAATCCAATAGTCATTTGCTGGAGTGCGGGTGGTCTATCGCCATTTATGTAAAAAATTCTATGCTGCGACTCAGATCAAAAAAACAACAGAGAACCCTGAAGCATTTTTTGATTAACTATGGTTGCATTGTGTAAATTTTATTTTCTTATGCTGCCAGCCAAGTTATAGTTTTATTTTGTTTTATTTTTTCTTTATGACAAAACAGAAGCAATAGTTCAAAAAGGTCTAGCTGAGTCTTTTGTGGTTGACAACCACAGACACTCCAAAATATTTGACTGCATTTTATGCTCCAGTACACACATACACACATATAGAGGAGGGAGATTTTTCCCACCACAAACCACATTCTATGGGAGGAGGGCAGAGGAGGTCAAGCTGTGTGATGAATTACAGAGACAGACAGAAATACGTCTTGTCGAGGGCAAAATAAGGGCATTAGGCTGCTGGGCCAACTTTCTTCCTTCCCTCTAGCATGCATTCATTACATGCAAAGGGGTAGTTCAGATCCCACCAACAGTGACTTCCCCCCCGACTTCGTCCAAGTTCTGGTCGGGTTTTGCTGAAAGTAGAGCATTCTGCTTCTCAAAATGAATATGCGTTCAAAAGAGTAATACTGTACATTTGCATCACAAAACCGTTCCCTCCATTGCGATATCACTGCGCGCTTCCGCCAGTTGTCAACTGTTGGGCACATTACATCACCTGCTTCACAGTGTTTACTGCTGCGATAGCGAAAGGAAAAATATCAGACTACGAAACAAGTGACGACGACATTCCTTTTAGCACAAAGCCGAAAAGATACCTTAATGAACAGGAACACACAAATGCCAAACTTCATCAGATGGAGTAACAACGGGCAGAGAAAGAGGAGGGACAGCTGTCCTAATGAGTGGAGCTAGTTCTTACATAAAACAGCAGACGGTGAATTAAGTACCCATTTATTTACATTTAAATACACTAAAAACACAACACTACAGTTTAGAGAATGAGAAGATCTACAACTGACATCTTTCGCCTTAAGGACCACAAATATCTGGAATTTAAAAAGTCAGACCCGGACAAAAATCCAATCCATCTACATTCTGATCTCTCCATTTATTATTATTTATTATAGTTGCCATATAGTTTATTTACTGTGACAAGAACTTTGACTACTATTTTACCACATTGTCACATTACCTTACTGTATTTGAAACCGACTAAGAATACATTAGGAATGCAGTAAGTGTACAATTGTATTGAAATTGGTTGAAACCAGTAAGGGTTGGATTAAATAAGCTTTGATTCTTTCTACTCCTTTTGGACATGTGGAACTGTCAATTGTACTATGTGATGTATTCAAATGTAACTTGTATGCATGTTTAAACAAAATGATACCGTTACCATGTTTTCAAAACATATTTCTTTCCTCTGTTGTGAGCATGTAGCAATGTAATTCTTCTCACTGAAATGTGCACTATGAAGCTGTTTCATCCTGGCCAATTTATACACATCCATTACGGCAAGAAGCCAAAGTTGTTCAGGCCTTTTGCCTGAAGTCAGCTGGGATAGGCTCCAGCAAACTCTGCAACCCTAATGAGGATAAGCTGCATAGAAAATGGATGGATGGATGGATAGGATACATATGCCACCTCGGCTGCATTCAGACCAAAAGCTGTTTTGAGATGACTTTGCAACAATTCTCTACATGAGATTTAAATGTTTGTGTGCACCTTGTTGAATTTACATTCACTAAGCTAAACAGCCTATAAAAATGTGCTAAAATCTCCTGCTGCATATACTAGTGATTTCTTCAGCCAAGAAGCACTAATTCCAGGTCTGAACATGGCTTTGTTCTGAGAGAAAGCCACATGGGATGTTCCTGTGACGCCATCCTTCACAGTCTAAGTAGTTTAACTGCTTTTTTCTGGGTGTGTAATTACAGGTGGCCAGATTTGGAGAGAACCCAGTAAACTTCGCTCTAACAGAGTGCATATTTTTCAGGCAGCTATACAGAAAGGGAAAGAGAGAAGCATAAAGGCTGTTTAGGGTTTGTGGAATGGTTTTCTATTCATAACCAGTGGTGATGTGGGAATCTACTGACCCCTCGTTGCTGATTACAGCACAAACAGGTAACTTCCTGCTCCTGGATCACCCCCATTTTGCTGTAATCAAAATAAACACATGCTGCAGCCAATTTGCAGTGAGACCAACCAGAACGAACGCCCCCAGTCAACATTAAACATTTACCTCTAATAGACATCTTACATTCGTACAGTAAGCTTTAATGAATATACAACAAAATGAAATGTCTCTTCAGGGATACAATTTTTACAACACAATAACACTAACAACAACACAAAACGAAGTGTGCTCCGAACAAAGTGTAACAATCCATTCGAGACTGTTTTCTAACTTTTATCACAATAGACTTTTTTCCAACTGCTGTAATGTTGCTGTCAAGCAAATAATGATAGCAACTTACTGGTGGCTGAAGTCCTCCGTCATCTCGGTCCAGACTCCCTCGGGAGCTTCTGGTGTCTGGTTTCTAAACAGACACATAAAAAAAAATGACACAAAGGACACATCTTTACGTCACCAAATTAGCAGTAGATCAGTCGTGCAATAAATTTTAAGACTGTTAGTCTTAGTAAGTGACAGACCAACTACGTTTCACCTGAAAATTAGACAACACAGAAAAGCTTGCAAAGCAAACAGTACTCCAGCACCAGACTTCCAATAAAGCAGAGTGCACACAGTAGGAAGCGGCAAGATGCCAATCTAACTGCTTCCATACACACAAAAGTTTGAGCAACTTCTCCACAACTTTTCTGATTGAATCCGAATTGCACTGCACAACAAAGAAGCATCAAACACACCCTTTACATCAACATATACAATCCCATCCCCATCAATCCCTTTTTGCCTACCAGCTGTCCAAGGCAGGACTTGAAGACCAGCATTGCCATTGAGTTCATCTACGTTGCTTGATCAGTTTGATTTGATGCGTTGGAGTCACTGTCTATCCTGGTGTTTTGCCAGCACATTTACACAGACTCATCCAAACCTTCCTGCCTCCAGCAATTGTACACATGACTCCAAAGCCCGGAGAAGGGGAAGGAGAACCGGAGAGGGGCGGAGAAATGGAGCATGCTGCCAATGAACTGTCAAGCTGACCACTTTTCTACCCCAAAACCTTTCTCCTCCTTCTCTTTCTCAGCCCTCCCTGAAGGTATTGCATTATGAAACCAGCCTGCCAAGTACACACATGTGCACAAGCACACATCTGCCGCCCCATCTTTTCAGTGAACTTGTGTGTTGTCAGATAGTGGATGTGTGTGTTGACTGGTTTGTCTAGACTGTCAAAAACTATCATTAGCTTGGAATTCACACAGATCCTCTGCATCGAATAGGAAATATTTTGTACAGTAATCCCTTTATTATTATCTTGGTTAATTTGTTTCCACTGTGACGCTGTAGGTACATTTTCACAAAATAGGATTCGTTATTTATAAATGGAATATTTTTGTAGTCAACATATAAAAAAACTAATTGTAATTATGTTTGTTTATCATTATTAAATTACATTTTTATTATATTATTGCATCTTTGAGGCAATAAAAGGATGTTGTTCCGGCGATCAAGTCTGGTGTGTGTGTCTTACCAGTCAGTACAGTAGCATTACTGACAGCTAAAGGCCAGTGTGGAATACTACATATTTTTGAATGCATCTTTTTAATGACTTATTTTTGTATTTTAGTTCATTTAGCCATTTTTATGCTTGAAAATGCTTAGTTTAGGCAAAAATATATAACATTTCCTTAGATATACATTTTTAACTAGCAGGCTGTACTCAACCACAATAAAATATTACTTATTTAATATATTTCTGAATAACAGTGAGATTAAACTCAGTATGATCAGCAAATTAATTATATTAATTAAATAAATTAAAATGGTTCGGAGAGTCATATATCATTAGAAGAGGGTACAAAGATTCTATGTTGAAATAGAAAAGTATCACAAAGGAAAAGGCTCATAACAATTACATTTTTGGTGTCTTTTTAGACGTCTGAAAAGAACAATCTCTCTGGTTTTGTATAAGTCTAATGCCTCAAATTAGAAGTAATTTGGAGCTGTTAAACTAAACAAGAGGGACCAATGTGAGCAGAACCCAACAGATGTTAACTGTAGCTAGGTAACAAACAAAAAAAACAAAATGCTCATTCATGAAGTTATTGCACCAAAATATTGTCATCAGAACTTGAAAGAGTGGCTGGATATGAAAATTTCCCCATGTATATAATAATGGAATGTCAATTCCATCAAGGTTGCCACAGTGAGTCACTGGAACGATTTGTTTGGATTACTGCCTTTGCTGATGTAACCCTCCCAGAGTGGAGAATTCTTGTAATTAGGTTTTTGGGGCGCTGGTTGTGCTGTAAAACTGTAAATAGTTAGCTATTAATATTAATACTTATTACATTAAAATCTATCTATCCCTTCATCACAATCCCAGCAACATTGAAAGTATTTGACAAGATAATACAGCATAGTAATAATAATAATAATAATAACAATAATAATAAGACATCATGTTGTGTGTTCCTTATTGAAACATGAATGAAAATACATTAGAAAGCTACAAATTAGAAAGAACAGATCACTTAATTGAATACTCATCTTTAGTATCTATTAAAAATGTAATTTGCATCAAAATTAAGATGCACGTGACATGACAATATAAATCAAACAAAAATTAAGATTTAAAAAAAGTTAAAGAAAAAAAAGAAAAAATCCATGCAGACAACAACAACATACCTCAAGATCACACTCAAGGGGGGGTTGGGGATATGATATGCTGATCTTGCCAGATCAGGTTAGAGCAGATAATTAAAATGCTTAAAAAGCAATATCCTGTATACAGTGTGCTGAGTGTGTTACCAGCAGCCATTCCTCCTGCTCCAGCCACCTCTGATCTTCCTCCATCTGCTGCTGTTGTAGCATCAGCTGTTCCTCCATTAACAGGCACTGCTGGCCTACACACTGCTGCATGTCTATTGCCCTGTCCTACACACACACATACACGCACGCACAAAGACACAACGTGCACGAAAAGACGAACAAACAAAAGACGATGCACGGCAGCAAACATGCAACACAGCGACACATGAAAGAAGACAAACATGCACACATGGAAACAAACACAGACAGCAACTTATAAGAAGCAGGAGCAACATAGTGGAAAAACATGACACACTGAAAATAAATCATTGGTGTCAATGGATTGTGTGGAATAGCAGTTGATGGATAGTGCGTAGTTCTCTAGAAACTACGCACGCTTGTAGGCTTATAGAAGTAACCTGATGAAATTAGTCCCCTACCTCCAAGACTGAGCCCCAGTGTGCCATGTCCTGTCCATGCGGCTGGGGGAGGTGCTGTACAAGTGAGTGTGCGTGGACGTGGTGGCGAGGGTGCGTGTGCGCGTGATGAGTGTCCAGCATTGCCGCTGGCGCTGGGTATAGGGCGCTGGGCACTGAGGGGAGCGTGTGTGGGCCCGGGTAGCCTGCCATCTGACACAAAGAGGGAGGACAGGGATAGTTGACAAATGCTGCCAGGACACACATTGTACTGCATTGTATTTTAACATTAGCGTTGTCTAAATGGCTTTTTTAACAATGTTCTATTTGCATATAATGTGACGTGCATATGACCAGTCCAGGGTGTACCCACCTCTCGCCCAAAGTCAGCCGGGATAGGCTCCAGCATACCCCCGCGACCCTAATACGGATAAGCGGCATAAAATATGGATGGATGGATGGAAGGTGACGTGCATATTCACCAAGCTACAGCGACATTGTTATTATTATTATTAGTAGTATAGCTATGCCAATCAAAGTACATTACTGGCACATTCACACCTTGCCACACCACACCGGCAAGGTACTAGCAGGCTTCAAGCTTCTCCACACATTCGCCCGCAGTGTGTAAGCACCAAACTCAGTGTCTCAGACCATTACCAAAAAGGTACGGCTACATATTGGAGCAGCTGCTACTGCTGCTGTGTTTTTATTTTTGAGTCTGGAAAAGGTAAGGTAGGTGTTGCTATGTACAATCAACACGCCCAGGAAGGAAGTTCCGGTAATGCTTAGATGGACCATATTATAGCAAAATACTGTAAGTACTACACGATATCATGACTGTACCTATTACTACATGTTGACAACATGCATATAAAATCATAAAACCTTTTTGAAGGTGTTTTAATAGCAGTCTTGGTAGGCGGTATAGGTGTGTCCTATTAAATGCAGTAATGACCTGTCTCTTTTTATCTGCTTTTATATCTTTAGAACACAGAAAAGAGAAAGGCATGTTTGTTCATGTCTCATATATGGATTGTGGATGATGGGTAAAATTTTAAAAAGTGCAGTTTTCCTTTAACATGTCATATTATCACAATGCATATGGAAGTTCGGCCAACGTGTCACCCAGCCTTTGGCAAACCACCCTCACAGAATGTCAGGGCCTCAGTAAATCTACTGTGAACAAATTCACAGTGGATTGAACACACACAACAAATATAATCGTGAATCATTAAACTAATCATTAAATTAATACACAGCAACCCCTTGATTAATCTGATTAAAATTTTTAACCATTTGACAGCACTATTTAAGTTAACATAACACGCAAAGACAACATTTCTTATCATTTGGAGCTTGAGGAAACTCTTTAAGTACATACCTGGTAGTGTCCAGGGTGCTGGGGACTAGGGTAATACCCTTCACTGGAGCGCGGACTGGGGTAACCTGGTCTACTCGGCTGTAGCCAGCGCAAGAGACAAAATAAACAAAAAAAATATTACAGCTTTTGTTGATTCAGTTAGTTGTATCACAGAACACACAACTAGCTCCCAGTTTGTGTCGCTGTTAGTTGTCAAACTGAACAGAAAGGTATTACACAAACAACAAAAAAACATGGGCTACCAAGCAATACAATTCCTGGTTAGATGTGATATCATGCTACACATTTGCAGTGTGAGTCAATCAAGTCAGAGTGCAATGACATAATGATACCGCTGTACTTTACTTAGAAACCAATATGCGAATATGCACGCTCTTAAGGCTGTGCAATTGGGCATTAGTCGAAAGGGGCTTGTTACAAAAACAGCAGTGTAGCATTTAGATCTTCAGTGATCAGTGATCAATTTTTTGAAAAAACAAGTGTGAATTTAGTGGCCCCTATTTAAGGATGAAACCAGCACTTGTTGAACGTGCATTTCTCTTTGAAAGCCTGAGGAAAATGGGTTGTTCAATACATTGTTCAGAAGAACAGCATACGTTGATGAAAAAGTTGCTTGGAAAGGGGAAAACTTCTGAAGAGGTGCAAAAATGTTTTGGCTGTTTCGCTAAAAAGATGCTTTTAAATGGAGAGCAAACCCAGAGATACATGGTAGAAAACGGAAGACAACTATCAAAAGGGATCAAATAATAATCACAATGGCAAAGGTTTAGCCAATGATTAGCTACAAGACAATCTATTGAACATTTTGTGGACTGATGAGTAAAATTTTTCTTTTTGGGATCCAAGGGCCGCAGATAGTTTGTGAGACGACCCCCAAACTCTAAATTCAAGCCATGGTACACAGTGAAGACAGTGAAGCCTGGTAGTGCAAGCATCATGATATGGGCATGTTTCTCCTACTATGGTGTTGGACCTATTTATCACATATCAGGGATCATGGATCAGTTTGCATATGACAAAATACTTAAAGACGTCATACATTGCCTTATGCTTAAGAGGACATGCCCTTAAAATGGGTGTTTCAACAAGACAATGACCCCAAACACACTAGTAAACCAGCAAAATGAATCTTATGGAGTGGCCGGCCCAATCCTCGGACCTTAATCCAATTGAGAAATTGTGGGGTGACATAAAAAATGCTGTTTCTGTAGCAAAACCAATAAATGTTAATGAAT
Organism: Oostethus manadensis; assembly: GCA_024372805.1. NCBI lineage: Eukaryota > Metazoa > Chordata > Actinopteri > Syngnathiformes > Syngnathidae > Oostethus > Oostethus manadensis. The sequence goes on along the minus strand of QODF01000064.1, from coordinate 2,752,790 downwards.
TGTGGAATGTTTTTACAGCTGTGGAATAACAGCTGAAAGGTGCCACAAGTTTGGTTGACCCCATGCCACGCAGATGTAAAGCAGTTATTAAAAAAAATTGGTGGCCATACAAATAAATATTAGTTTAGTGATTCACAGGATTAAGAAATCCTAAAAACAAAAAAGTTTGTAGAAAATAGTTTTGAGTTTGTGAAGTCAACGGCAGACACTGGTATTTTTTGAACACACCCCTCTTAATTAATTGCCCTAATTGCACAGCCTTAAGAGAGAGCATATGATGAATGCTGGGTCTTGTTTGTTTTCTGGGAATCTACTGCAACCACCGGTAACCTGTTTGCCATATAGCAATAAAAAATACTAATAACAGTGATTAATCTGGTCACATTGGACTGCTATTATTTTGAACACTACTGTATTTAAATGTTCTACCCTAATATACTTTATTGAAGATGCATTACCGCCTCTATGTCTCCATTCTTACTCCTTCCCTGCCATTGCTGTATTAATAATTTTGAAATGTTGAGTGTAAGATCTGAAGTACTAATTCCTTGCCTTGCAAACAGACATTATCAATCACCATAAAGTTGAAAGTGCAGTGCTGACATGGAAAAACAGTGCTGCCGCAAAAACATGTCACAGAGACTTAGAACCAGTCTGAAGTGTGGCTGTGAAAATATTTGGAAACGTAATGTGATTGACGATAGTCAAACTGAATATGGCTTTTATTCTTGTACTTTCACTGGTATACATAGGTTTCTTGAAATTATTAGATTTTATTGTTGATAAAACTATGGCTATGTATTAAGTCATGGTTGCCTTCATGCATGTTACCTTTGCTTGCTTTGTGGTTTAATCATAAAACATAAAACATGATGGAGGCCAGTGGAATAAGGGCTTGGACAGGCGTCTTGACGAAGCTAAACATAGGCTGTGATAATCTGAGGACACATCAACACAATGCCTGATGCAGAAAAAGCAAATAGCCACCATTACATGAAACACAACAAAGGTCAGTCAACAACATGCTGGTAGGCTGACTGCACAATCATGCTGACTGCACAGTGATGCTGGTGTTGGCAAGAAATCATTCAAAGTCACTCCGTGAGGAAACAAAGTTGCGACATCCTTCAAAAGTAGATATTTTAACATAACCAAAATCAATAGGAAAAATAAAATAATCAATTACATAATCAGTCTCTTCATAAACCCTTTTATCAAATTTTCTGGGACATTCAATGACAAATAGTTTTTCTACACATCTACAAGGTCTACCAAAGTAAAGGGGTATCGATGGTTACTATAGATGTCAAATCGTACATTTCTTTGCCAATGGGTATGTTTAAATAAAGCTAAAAATTCTCTGAGTTGTAGCAGTAGAAAAATGAAACTTGTATAAATGTCAGCTTTCAAATGGTTCCAAGTTTGTAGCATTAGTATTTTCTTTAAAGAAATGATTCATCTCATAAACTTGTTTTATGCTGTTTGCTTGTTTTTAACATTTGCTAGTTAAAGGTTTGTACTTTGAATACTGTCTCCTGTTTTCTTGAAATGTTTTTTTATAAGTTGGTACCTGACATTCGTACGGTTCTGTTGATGTGCAACAAGTGTCACGTAGCAGTTACCATTGCAACACAGACAGTACAGGGGTATGGAAGATTTCATTTAAAGGTTAAAGCAAATACTGCTACAGTTATAAACAATTATTTAAGCAGAAATGCACACTTTTCCTGTAGATGCCAGGTAAGTGCTGATTTTGATAGTATCTTGACATTGTGGTATGTGTTTGGGAAAACACGAGGAAAGAGAGATTAATTAAAATGATAATTTTACTGATATTGTTTGAGAATGTTTAATAAAATATTTATTGTAATTTTTACCTCAATCTAAGGAGTGGTTCAGAGCCTCATTTCACTGCAATATTACACAAATATAACTGACAAAAGTAACAAGTCTTAAAGAACAATTCAATTAGTGAGTAAGTAGTTGTTAAATGCATGTTATTGTCAGATTATATCACCTGCCTTTAATGGTCTGTGAGGGGAAAGAGTCCAGGAGCTGGGACAAGTCATGGGGACGGTTAAAAGAAGGTCGGTGCTTTGATTAGGTAGATAGGGAGTGATTGTTGGCCAAGTATAACCAGAGGGCGTTGGGAATAGTTGGTCGAAGTGTGAAAGACCGAGAGAGGGTGGCAACGCCTTTGAGGGATTATCTTGGCAGCTGGACAACAGAGAAGCTTGAAGTTTGGAATTTGTGTCAACATTGCTGTTCTGGAAGGTGAGGGCGCAAGCATCGGACATGATGCAACTAGAATTTAGACTGGGTAGGGAAGGGTGTCGATTTAAGTGCCAGGGTAAGGAAAGGGAGCTATTGGGTTTTAATTGGGATGAACATTGTAGGTGGTCATCAGTACGAGGGTTGGTCTTGTGGGTGCAGCTGTCAGAACAAATGTCGTCATGAGACTGCAGGTGTAAGATGGACTTGAGGTTTGCGTGGTGCTGAGAGAAACAGCAACTGCGATAAGTTTTGTTCTGAAAAAGAGGTGAGTGAGAGGGAAATGCAGAACAATGAGGGGAAAAAAGGAGAGAAGACGACATGGATGGAGATATGGGAGAGAGAGTGCAAGGAGATGAAGGAGCAGGGTTTCTTATGCAGAGGGAAAGCTGTGAGGCAATACGCTGGTTTTGATGGCAATGGTGAGGAGAGGAAGCGGACAGACAATCCAGACTGAAGGCGGGCTGCAGGGAGGGACGACGACTGGGCTGCAAACACAACAGAAAGAAAAACGGTAGAGAATGCAAACAGAGACTTGGGAGATGAGATTAAACGGCATATAATTTATTACTAATTATATGGCTATTGTAGAGTTTGCATGAAAAGCAACGTGCACCAGTGCAGCCTTCACAATCGCAAGCCCCCTACATTATACAAAACTGACTTTAGTGAGTTTGTCTAATTTGTAATCTCTAACTTTACTGTTACTGTATGTAAATTGATATTTTATAAAATCAGTTTTTTATGCTTCTTGTGTATGAATTGCGGGGGGTGGAAAAACAACGGCCAGTCACACCCTGAAGTGGCTGCCGTTGTGTTCGGGCTTGTTTAGTACAGGCTGAGTATACAGTATCTAATAGAAGTTGGGAGGGCAAGGTGAGTAGCAGAGTGGAGACGGGAAAATGGAGGAGCATGAGAGAGTTGTCCCAGTGCATGGGAGATGTACATTTCTATAACATGAGTGATACTGTATGCCTTCTTTGAAAATAGAAGTTTGCGTACCGCCAAAGCAGCTCAAGTTTAGCCTAGCACATCAATGCAAAGCACCCAGTCCCGAGCGCACTCACAGCTAACATTAGCGGCATAGACATTAGCAATTTCATTGTCATTGTCATTAGCAATTTAACAAGCCATAGCAAAGCTCTTTGCTTTTTAGCTCTTCACAGCACAGTTAAAATATGTCAGTGAGTTAACATTAGTTCCTTAAGCTTAAAAGAGGTTGGTTTTAAAATTCCACTTTTTCATGACATCATCATAACAAGTGTTCTCCCCCACAGTTTATTGTTACTTTGTCGTATCTGATATATGGATCTGTAATGTTTGACAAGTGCACAGTTACAGTGTATATGTAAAAAGTGCTTCTTGGAGCCACGCACAATTTTAGAGACAGGCGTGGACAGCTCATTAGTATTAAATGTACAGATACACAAAACAGTGTGTTCCCTGTAGGGATTGCTAAAAGCCCCGTTAAACTGTTTAAATTCCAGCATTAAGGTTAGATTCTGGCCTACACATGTCCAATGTTTCTTGAAAAAATCTAATATGGGAACAAGCAAATGTCATGTCATGTGTTTTCTATGACATACTGTAGGTCTTTGTAGTAAGTAGCCATGGGGAGGAGCTAACAGATGTTAACAGGGGGAGAACCATGGCTGTAAGTAGGGATAAAATAGCCAGCAGCTGGGGAAACAAGTTGAGCAGTGGAGCGGGTTTAGGGTTTCTGACTTATATAAAGCACGTACTGCAAGTAGTGCATGTTCTTTCCAGTTACTGTACTTAATCTGAATAATTAAAAAACAACTTTTAAAGTGGATGATGGCCAGTGGGAACTATGCAAAGTATAATAATATACAAGATTGATTCAACCTAAAACACAAAGAAGCGTAATCTCTTACTTTTGGTGGTGCTTCATCAGACCCTCCCGAGTCCCAGGAAACAGTGACCTGCCTCCTCATCTCCATCCTGTTCCTCTCCTTCTGCTGGACCTTCTCTTCCTCTAGTATGGTACTGCAAAAGGAGGAAGAGCACAATTATTACAGGCTTTCTACTGCATGATACTGCACGAGTCAGCAGCTAAACAGTCTGAAGAAACCGTGTCATAATGTTCAATAGTTTTATCAAAAACAACACAATAAAACCACCATTAAGCTCTATTATTATTGTATATTGTGGCTCAAGTGTAATAAAATCCCTCCAAAGCAATGAAAAGCATAATGGCATCTCAAATCAATCAGGTCTTTGAAAGCACCCAAGCTACCTTGATAAAGACACTATTAGATACATGAACACTTGGCACAGAAAATCTTTCCAACAGATGCTCTAACATGAGCACACTTTAACAGACAGTTATCGCGACATAACCGTATGCTAATGTTATTACAGGGCGACACAGCAGTAAAAATGGCTTCTGGGAAATGCCGTTGTCATTACAGTGCACTTTTAACCAGTACCTTCACACTGTAATGAGTAGAGTAAAAGCAATCTGTTCCAGCTTCAGAAACCTGAACACAATTTTCATATCATACCATGTGCAGTGTGTAAAAAGAAAAATTCATATACAAACCCGTTCCCTGGGGATAAAAACCTACTAATCCAAACAGTTAAGCTTGTCAAACGAGGATGGTTCCGCAAGAGTGAAGTTGTTCGGAGGATCGAGCACACACACTCGTTCTATTCTCCTGTCCGCAACAAGACTAAATGCTATTTTCAGAGACATCATTACCCTCCTGTTCTGTTGTCTCCCACCATGTGCGTCTGTCGGTGTGTGTCCTTGCACCTGTCCTTGTCTGTCTCCTTTGACAAGCCTTGTCCTTTATGCTCATTAGAACTTTTTGAATGACAGTGTGAATGGGAACATTCCCAGTTGGATTTCCAGCGGAAATAATTTGCGCAAAGGGTGAATAAACTTGACTTTTAGCTTTGTCTTAGTATGGTAACGATTCATCCAGTGTTTGACTGATGGAAAGGCTTATTTATTATAGGACCCCAGTTGGGGTCTTTGTTCTGCCACTTAGGGTATGACTATGGTCTCATCAGCGACAGTATTAAGTTTATGTTAAAGACTGACAGTACTGTATTGTCTGGTCACAGCAGCATCTATGCCCACTCTAAATCAGAAGACTAGTTCAACTCTTTGCAAATTAGTGGTATACTGTATAAATATAAAAATCCACTGGGTCCTTGATTTTGGGTTTTAAACTAGGTTATGTGCAATAATAAAGTTTAATGCACAAAAATGCCATCTTGATTCAAACTAACATGTTATTAATTGCTAAAAAGAAAACTGCATTGCAAACAAATGTTGCCACTGTCCTCAAGGAGTCAATTCCTCCTCACTCTCACAGTCCCCCAACAACCTTCTAACCACGGCTGGCCGAAGCCACTAGCAAGCAAACGGCTGTCATTCGTCATCTGGAAGGGAGAGGAGCGATCACATGAATTAACTGACTTAATAAAAGAGGTCTAATGTTGATAACCTCCCATTCTGCTAACATTAATCCCCCTCCAACACCACACCACCATCTGAAACAACAGGAACTTTGTTTATTTACACAGACCAAGAACACAGCCTAGTCTTGGATTTTCTTGCTTGAGAGCTGTCCAGCGTAGACCAGGCATGGGTGGTTATGGGATTTCGACATTATTATAACCGTAGGCAAAAATATCACGATTTTAGTATAGTATAGTATAGTATATATAGTATAATTACAGCTCTAAAATGTGTTTTGAAATTTTCAAATATATTTTTTGAAAAAAAGAGAAATAACTATTTTTAAACATTAAAATAGAACGTGATGAAAGTGGAACATACAGTATTTATTTATGGAATGACAACAATTGACACCTAGTACTGTTGTAAGGAAAACTGTTGTAAATTCAGTAAGCCTTCCAAATGTGCATCCCTTTGAATGAATCTTTCACGTAGGTACAATGTTTTCGCTTAACAATGCTATATTAGGGTATTTTGTCATTTATTATACGTTTTAGGCTTCAAAGTGTGGTGCTAATATGTGTTTGTTTACATTACAAGTTTAAACAATGCCATTTGCAACTTATTTTGTTACGTTAATCATATTAACATGTTGAATATGTGCTTAAATAGTGTTTAGTGCTTACACATTAGTATGATAGCTGCAAAGATAGGTGAACTACACACTTAATCCGCATGCTATGTGCAGAGGCGTACCTACCATTTGGCAAACACATGTAATTGCCTGGGGCCCTTAAACGTCTCAAAAATGATTCTTTATCAGGCTGCCCTGCCTGTCTCATAGAATGGACTATTCCATGTTAATGGTTACGTAACTAGCAACGCAAGCTCGCAGATAACTGCAACAAATTTCCAAAGCAGGAAAAAAAAAGCACACATACCCGCGTCACACAATGTAAGGGATGTCTGATATTGGCTTTTTTGCTGATATCCGACATGCCGATATTGATCAGTTCTCGATAACTGACGTGTAAAATCTCATGTCTCTTGTCGTGGAATTAATGCAAGGTCTTGATCTAGTCATTGAGCAGTCAAGCTCAACATGCTAACCTGGCTTAAAGACCAGATATCTGTGTATGCACTAAAGTATACGGCATCAGAAATTAGTTTCTCGACGTGGCTGTGAACATTGTTTAACTCGGGTAAGGGAACATCGGAGAAATACTCGCAATTACAACAGTTACGTTGCCAACATCTGGCAACACAGCACAGGATGTAGTATTTCCACATATTGGCCACACTGGACCTCTTTCTGGACTACTTTTGGTATGACTAACCATTCTAACCGTGACCTGTTCATACCATGGTATACCCTTAAAACCGGTAACTGGCCCATGCATAGTGCACACTATTGGCCGGCCCATGCCAAGTATTTAATTGTAACATTGTAACAGACTTAAAAACATGATGTAATGTATAGTTTGTGTCACTCTAAAATAAAGCTTTCATGGGGACAGATGACAATCAAATGCCGAACACGCCCGTTATGTAGTAATGTGCTTTCTAACTGCTTTCTCTTGTTTCCTTCTGTGCTTTTGTGTAAGCAGGACATACATCACAATCTTGGCTGTAGCAGTTTAACAATATGCAAGGTGAGAAAAATTAGTCATCAACAGTAATGTTTGAGATGCAAACTACAATGAGTATCATAGCTTGGTTCAACAGTCATTCATTCATTTTCTATACGCTTATCCTCATTAGGGTCGCGGGTATGCTGGAGCCTATGCCAGCTGACTTTGGGCGCGGTACACCCTGGACTGGTTGCCAGACAATTGCAGGGAACATATAGACAAACAAAGACATACAACCCTTCACACTCACATTCATACCTATGGACAATTTAGAGTCGCCAATAACCTAACATGCATGTTTTTGGAATGTGGGAGGAAACCAGAGTACCTGGGGAAAACCCACGCACGCACGGGGAGAACATGCAAACTCCACACAGAAATGCCCAACGGAAATTCGAACCCTGAACCTCCTGACTGTGAGGCCAATGTGCTACCCACTCATCCACCGTGTGGCCAGCTTGGTGCAACATTTGTCTTATGAATAAAAAGACACAAAAAAGGCAGTACTTTACCTTAAAACCAGGACCCTCTAATAGCAGCAGTGTATCCACTCAGCATATACTTTTACAGCCAATAAAATCCACTAATGAGCTGCACTTAGGGACCAAAATAAATGACTGCAAAATAGTCCAGCCTCACTCAAAAGACAAAACTCAATTCCTCTGGTAAGGTTACAGTAGCATGCTATAAAGCAGCAGAGAAATAAGCATTGTGCGAGGGAAAAAAAAGTCAGCAAGCTTTTGCAGTCGACCTTTTCTGAAGCTTACCCCTTTCTTTCCTACACTCAATCTCTCTCACTACTCTGTCTTTCTCTGTGTCTGTTGGCAAGCTGAAGCTCCTGGCAGCTGCCTACTGTGTAAACACACTCACACAACCACACAGACACGTTGGTCCTCTGTCTTGGAAAGCTGTAAGGGAAGCTGCGAGCTGCAGATTTGGCAGGCGAGACTTATAATTGATATTATGATAGAAACATTTTCCAGACCAAGAGAGAACCCTATACCCTTTATACTGTAAGCCCTGCCTACTCTTGTTAATACAGTCAATGACTTTACGAGATGGCATGAGAATTCGTAATGATTCCATTATAACCAAATATTTTAGTTTTGCATTGAACACCAAGCATGTGAGACTAATATGCTGACGTGCATGAATTTGAGCAGCGTGACTGGTTTGAAATATCTGGATGAAAGTAATAGGCACACAAAGGAGAAAATGGGTGTACAGAGAGTAGTAGAATAACACTACAGGAAGAAAAGCTGACACAAATAAAACAAGAGCTATCATGGAGGACTTTCAGGTGTGAGTCATACTGGTGTAGAGGAAACCAATAAAACCGCAGCAGTTAAATACGCACTCTTACTTTGCTATTTTAGCATTTCAAAGGCAGAAAGATATAAAACAGCCAGTACATGTGTTTCTAAAGCAGTGGGTGTCAATTGTTTTCTGTCATGAAATTTCACAAAGCCCCGATTTGAAACACTATTAAGAAATATCCATTTATCCTAAATTTTTTGGCCGGTCTGCAGTAACATTGAAAGTACTCCTCCCTGTCTCTCACACACAGTGGAGAAGAAAACTATACAGTCCTTTGAATACAGTACCAGAGTAGACACAGTGACACCTGCTGTCCAAACAGCAAAAGAAAATGTATTTTGTATTAAACGTTTATATTTAAATTGGACTGTTGTAAGAGTCATGTTGTAGTGGAAACACTTCTAGGCAAATTGTAAAACAAGGTAGGGCTTAAGCATTGGTGGAAATTATGTATAATTTTCAAAATCTTTTCTCAAGCCTCTTTCACAAGAGTGACTACATATATTCATACCGTATCACTGAGAAAAGAGAACCAGGGCTAGGGGAGGAGATGATTCAAGTGTGAGGAGAAGAATAGGAGGAAATATGACATGACCTGGCGACGTCATGGTGGATTTACTGCAGAAGTATGAGCCAATTGTGTGGCAACTTGCAGTTTCAACTCTTAAGATGTGAAAATGCGATGCATTAAATGTGATGCCATTGGGTACCATTAGCTGCAGTATAAGTATTGGAACAGTAAGGTCAGTTTAGGGTTTTTTTTTGCTGTAGATTGAAAACATTTGAGTTTGACACCATAAGAACAGAGAGCAACATTTCAACTTTTATTTCCAGGTAGTTACATCTGGATTAGATGCACAATTTAGAAGATAGCACACTTTTGATAACCCACCCCATTTTTGTGTGCGTAAAAGTAGTGCAACATGTGACTGACAGGTGTGTCCTATTGCATTACTTATTCAATCAATAAATAACACTCATTGTCTTTGCTCAGTTTCAGATTGGGTATGGTAGGTTTTGCCAGTGTAAACTGCATTTAGAGATAAAAACAACATGAAAACCAGAGAGCTGTCTATAAAAAACAATTGTGAATCTGAAAAAAAAGAAAAATCAATCAGAACCATTGCACAAAAATACGCCATAGCCAGCCGCTACAACCATTTGGAATGAAAAAGAAGAAGAAGAAGTCAAACAGACCTAGCAAAACATCATCTGAAATTTTGCTCCCTGCTGTTGTATTTGTCATTTGATGTCAAACCCAAATGTTTTCAGTCAACAGCAAAAACAAAGTAATTAATCTCGTTGTTCCAATACATCTGGAGGGCACTGTCTGTCTGAGGTTTTCAACGTGAGATGTACGAGCAGACTCCAGGAGAGGTGCAGCAAAAAGTTTTTTCAAACACGTTAAGGTAAGCATTCATATGAAATAAAAAAGCAGATTTGTACTTCTTACAAATAACCAGTGAACAGTTTCCTCAACCTCACCTTAAGATATTCACAAAGGAGAGGTTCCTTGTACCACGCTTTCAAAATGCATAAGGTAATGTCAGGGCTGTTGTTTAACCAATATTTTACTGACTTGTTTCAGTAGAGCAAAGAATTCCACCAAAGCTCAATTGTTAACAAAATAATGGTAAAGTGTATATGTGAGGTGTTTTTTTTCTTTCTCAGTCTATTTACTGTTCTCCTATGTCAAAATTATTAGAAAAAGTTCATTAAAACAATAAAATTTGATTTTTGCACAGAACAATTTGTCGCAAGAATTCAGACATAAAGATCTGCATGCTTTGAAACCACACTTTAAATACCTGAGCTGGGTTTTCAGTTCATTGAAGCGTGGCCTCTTGCTGGGATCATACGACCAGCACTTAGTCATCAAGCTGTAAAGGGTTGGAGGGCACTGAGGGGGCATGGCCAGTCGTTCTCCATTCTCTATCCTGCCAATGACGTCGTTGTTTTTGACACCTTGGAAAGGTTTGACGCCATACATCAAAATCTCCCACATACAGACACCTACACAAAGCCCAACAAGAAACAGGTTTAACATATTAGTGAGTAAAGGGTGAACAGACACACATTCAGATGCAGTATAATACTATGGGACACGTGAAACTTACCAAACATCCAGACATCACTGGCTGTGGTAAATCTTCTAAAATTGATTGACTCAGGAGCCATCCATTTAATAGGCAGCTTCCCTTTAGAGGCTGGGAGACAGAAATGACAATGAAATTGTTTGACTGATCGGTTAGCAGCTAATGTAGAATGTACCGAGGAACTATTCTTACCTTTGTAGTAAGAACTGTCTTCCATGTATCGTGACAGCCCAAAGTCACCCAGCTTAACACAATCCACAGTGGATACAAGGACGTTCCGTGCTGCTATGTCCCTGAAAAGAAAACACAACAGCCTCTTTCACACAGAAATCCCGCAAAATTGGAATTGGAATGGCAAAACTAGCCTTTGTCTATGTAAAACCCAGCAAAGCAGGAACTGTGTCCTTCCTTTCCTGATCAAATACAGGACAGAAACCTAAGATGAGTGAGCAGGCCATGCCTACCATCTGAGTCTGTCAGCATGAAATACTATTGACAAACTGATAATATTCATTTATCTATCTGTACTGTACATACTGAAGTTGAAACTGAAACCAGGAAAATACAACAAACTGGAGAGCTGTAAAGCATACAAGTGTATTCACTGGTCAATTTGCATGTTAAGTATGATACATTTGGACAGGTTGGCAGGTTTACACTAACACCCCCGACTGTTCACCGTTTCCCCCCAGGGCCCCCGGCCCACTATTTGAGAAGCACTGGTTTAATGTAAATGTGACACCATTGTTCGCCAACAAAATATATCTGCCATGCATGTTAAAATCCCTTCAGGCAATGCATACCTGTGTACAAAGCGCTTGCTCTCTAGGTAGGCCAATGCCATGCTGAGCTGGTAGGAGTACAGGATGAGAGTGGCCAGGTCTAGACTGTACTTTCTCACTTGCAGGAAGGAGCGCAACTATGGAAGGCACATGACATAGAGTGAGAGGGACGTTAGAGTCATCAAGGTATAGTGGAGGAACATGCATGATCATAAGCAATGGTTATCTCACCTCTCCCAGTGTACAAAGCTCCATGATGATCCAGACTGGATTCTCTGTAATGACGCCCATCAGTTTCACAATGTGAGGATGGTCAAACTGCCGCATAGTTACTTGGGTGGGGGAGTAAGGAAATGGGTTCTTATTAATATTCGCTTCTTATGTTTCTGAATGTGATCTTTTGAATTCAAACACACATGAAGAGCTTACATGCTTCCTGGAGAAATTTCTCCCTGACGCTGTCTGACGTTGAATTCTTACACGTCTTCACAGCCACTGACAGTGCTGGGTTCTCCTGCAGGATATAGACACACCAAAACATGGTCACACTTAGTACTTATGTAGTCTTCTAGTGTTATCCCATACTGTGAATGCATGTTTGAGGGTGAGGTTGTTTCTTTTATATATACAGTGAGGCCAATAAGTCTCTGATCACCCTGTGACTTTGCAAGTTCTCCCACTTGTTCAACAGTGGTGCAATTCCCCTGTATATTTAGTTGTATATAAGTACGTCGAATAAGCTTTGTAAAGGCCTACAAGTTTGTCTCTTGTGTCTTTTCACAGCTCTTTGCTTTTGTCCAAGCTGGTAGTAGGACTTCTGACTGTTTGCGGGGTGCACAGTTGTCTTTACGAAAGCTAACAATCTCAAACAGGTGCTACTAATTCAGAATGGTGAGCAGAGTGTAGTAGTATTGTACAATAGAATAACAGGTCTTAGAGGGTCATAAATCAGGCTGATAAGCAAGTGATCAAACACTTATTTGATATATGATATGCAAATAAACACATAAGTGTCTGAAAAGAGACTGCAATAATTACAAATTAAAATATTGTGTATTTAATCTACAAGTATTTTAGCGACTAAATGAAAGTGGGTCCACTGCTAATGTGACTGAATGTTAATTATGATGGTTTAGGGATTTGGATTTTATTCTTACATTAAACCATTTAACCGTAGCCAGGGGACCATTTGCAGGAGACTTTATTTAAATAAGATTTAGATTTAAGCTTCTTAATTTCACCATGTGTTGAAAGCTGTTGCACGGTTCGTCACACAACGAATTAATGTCCGTTTGTTCTCTCCTGTAAGTACTGTATGCAAGTGTGATGAGTGCAGTGGTGTTATATTGTAAATTCACTATATCCAACAATAATAGTATACGATAGATCCCTCACTTTTAACAGGGGTTATTTTCCAGGACCACCAGTGATTGGTGAGTAATTAATACAACCAGAAAAATTTCAATTTTTGACATACGGTTTGCCCCCCACTCCAAACTGTTCTGCTAGCTTGACATTGCCATTATCTTCTGATTTCAGATGAACATTTGCGATGAAAGTGACCGTTATTAGGTACACGCCATTACAAATGATAATGTAAGAAGATTGATGAACAGATGGCATCAGAGACACGGTGTAGACTTTAGCCTGGTTGTCAGGCTATTGCTAAAGTCTAGCAGGTTAGAGAGGATGTCTCTCCAAGCCGACATTCCACACTGCTTTTCTAACGACTTATTTTAATACAGTATTTTACTGTCGTTGTTTAAACATCGCTCCTTCACGGTTTTTCAAAAATGAATAATAAATGATGGCTGTTTTGCAATAAACTACGGCCTATTACTTGACTACATCTCTATAAGTCCAAAAATCCAGACATCATATTGGTGAAGTAATGAAAACCACACTTCACTTTGAAATTAAGATAACTGACAAGACAACTGAAAATACAATGTTAGTAACTGTAGCAATAGAAACTTACAATTTATAGCACAGTGTTGCATGTGTGTGTGTTTACCGGGCTGATGTAGACTCCTTGGTGGACATCCCCAAACTGACCCTCACCTATGCAGCGGCCCAGTTCAATGTGATCCCTCTGAATCTCATAGTCCTGTGCTGAATACACAATACACACGGACATGAACACGAGCAGACAAAGACAGGCATTTGAGAGCGAAACACACACACCAGAACACACACCCTTAATGTACACATTTGCATTTACCAAGCTTGTCAGAACAGTGTGTCCAGGATTCACACGCATTTGTGAGTGTGTGTGCAGGAACATTCTTGCAAACCATTTTGAGGGCATAAAATAGTTGTACAAACTAGTCATATGTGTAATAATATGTATCAAATTATTAATTAATCCTACTACACTGGCAAGCTTGGTAGCAGCCAGCATGCAATTGAAGCCGAGCATGCCGTGTAACACAGACGACAGCCAGTTTCAATTATTCTGTATGATTTCTGTATGAAATTTAAATGCAATAATACTGTGCTAGGAAAAAAGTTGATGGTATAAATGTGAGACATTGTCAGCAATATCTCTTTAATGCACAATGCTTTTTCAACATTAGTTTTTTTTGTTAGGCTACATTTTTTACACTGAAAAAGTGTATTTTGCCCTCGTTCTTAAATCGTGTCCAAACAACTCAGACCAATATGGTCCAAACTGACAATACAAACACAAAGAAGAGGTTTGGTGGGTTGGGGTAACACATTCAGGTCTTCATTTAAGGTTGCAAGCAAACATAAAAGGATCACAACCACCAACAAATAAAAGTACCACCACGATACAACCAGACTTACGGTGTGTTCAAATTATTACCTTGATCTAGTCCATAGTATTCTGGGAAAATTGGTTATTGATAGGAGACAAAATAACTAACTGTGAGTACAGTAGCAAGTTAGGAACCACATTTGGAATATTTCAGAGAGATGGATTACAAACCAAGTTGTTTTATAACTTTTCAAGTCAGACTAATTCTATTAAGAACAACCGCCTCTTTAAACAAAATACAACCAAGTTACACACTCATATCCTGATATTTACTGTATGTCCATCACATGTAAGTCAATTCATCTTGATCATGTGAGATCCAAACACTACAAAAATATAATGTAGGCTTATAAATATAGAGACATTTGAGATTTGAGTGTTTCCCCTTTTTGGGTAAGATTACTCTTTGTGACAACGGAACTGCTCTAAGTGCAGTATTCATTTGGGCACTGAAAACCCTAAAAGAGTAATAATCTGTCTGAATGTGTGATTGTTTCCATTAAAACATGTCAGGTAGTAATGTATAAGGTAAGTCTTGTTTTAAAGTAAAAGTGATATTCACATCAAATATACAGTATTTGTATTTGACCAAACAGGGCCAGCTTATCTGAAAAATTTAGGAGATAAGACGTGACCAAAATCGATGGAAGCAAAACATATTTTTTAAATGGAATTTTGCAGCTTTTGAAGAAGAAAAGTCATCACTCTGCGCTGAATCCCACTTTACTACAAGCATGAAGAGCGAGGGAGTGGGTAAAGACCAAATGACACACACATGCCCTCATGTATGGCCCCTTTGGACTGGCAACTCCCTAAATCAAACACAGATTTAAAGTAACCCTGGCATGCAATCCACAAAGTGACAAGTCTGTTCAGACGCACTAAGTGACTCTACAGTATGCATAAACCAGTTACAAAGTGTGACAGCATGTAGATGGCTGTCTACTTACTTGAAGGCATTGTATAGGTGTCCTCCTCATCTATGATCTCAGCATAATCATCCGTTTCTATAGGAAACAAACACACATGAAAGTAAATTGCAACTGGTGACACACAAATTTTAATGAAAACAACACACAGAAAAACAACATCACTTGACCAAATTACCTTTCCAAAAGAATGCCACCATATCCAACACGGAATACATGCACAACAATTACAGTCAAATGTGCATACGAGTGACAAGAACAAAGTAATATGCAATGGAGAGAGGCCGACACAAAAAGGAAAGGGGAGGGATGGAAATGGTTGTTCTTTCCAGAATGTGTCACAAAAAAACAGGTTGAGTCATGGAGAAAGCGTCATCAGTTTCAGACGCACACTCTACTTGTAAGGATTGCAGTCAAATTAAACAGGGATGTAATAGATATTGTTTACCATCACCACTAGTGTGCCCTGCAGAAGCCACATGCACCATGAGATGCATACAAAGAAGGGAGAAGAGAGTTTTAAAGGTTAGTATACAAGTACTAGTTCCACCGGTTCTTTGCATGTAGTCATTTTAAAGTCATCCTGCGTAACTGGGGCTTAGTCAGAGGTTAAGAAAGACGCAGAGTCTAAGCGGATATTCTGCGAAGCGAGTTTAGTGGGTTAGCGAGCTGTGCTGAGTGTAAAGCCGGGGTTGTCTGCTCAGCAAAGGTAGCTCTCTTCTAAAGTGGCTATATCCCCGTGGTAATTTACTCCAAACTCATAACCGACCAGGTTATGTCCAGACTAAAATCGGCTATGAAAGTGCCGCTGTTTCACTGCCTAACTACTTCGCAGATGGCGTCACAATTTATTAACAACCCTGTGGATGTGGGAACAAGAATAATTCAACAGCCCTATGACGGGAGTGGCTACTTTGAGATCACACTGAACGAGCTAGCATTCCCTGGTTATATTCTTTGTAAGAGATTTAGATTTTGAGCCAAAAAAAACCTATAAAAAATGTAACATTAATAATTAGGGCAATGTTAGCAGACGTATATGTCACGGAAGTCCTTGAGTGAGTACTCAGCCCATTAGTATTCTTATCTTAGAATATTTGCTGGATGAATAAGCACTCTGAGATGTAACCACTCAACAGTGCTACCTAGTGGTCACTACAAGTTAGAGCATTATTTTTTCCATCCATCCATTTTCTATACCGCTTATATAAAATATCGCTGGTATGCTGGAGCCTATTCAAGCTGACTTTGGGCAGGAGGTGGGGTACACCCTGGACTGGTCGCCAGTCAATCGCAGGGCAGACAGACAACCATTCACACTCACATTCATATTCAAATGGCCAATTTGGAGTCACCAATTAACCTAACATGCATGTTTTTGGAATGTGGGAGGAAACCGGAGTACCCGGAGAAAACCCTCGCACACACGGGGAGAACATGCAAACTCCACACAGAGATGCCCAACGGAGATTCGAACCCTGAACCTACTTACTGTGAGGCCAACATGCTACCCATTCATCCACCGTGCGGCCCCATTATTTTTCCGTAAAACAAAAAAACATATTCAGATTGACAAAAAAAAGGTTGCTCCAATTTATTTATTTTTTCAATAGATAGGTGTTAATATGTCAAAGGTGTGCAATGCTGAGCACTGATATATGAAAAGACTATTAGGGTATATTTCTATTTATTTATATTGGCCCTCCCTCGCTCTTTTGGCGACGACATTGTTGCTTTATGCAGTCATAATGTTTTGGGAACTCCTCATAACGCTCAATAATATTTACTTATTTACTTACTTATAATTTACTATAAAATTGGCTGTGACGTCAAACACCCCCTTCACGTAAATGCATTCTTAGCACAAAGCCAAAAACCTGACTTCACAAAGTAAGTTGATAACTGCTGTTCGAGTACCGATTAATTCTGCTTGGGGAATTTAGCTTTTGTTGAGTTGCATCTTGAGCACAAAGCCTGAGATAGTTGAGCCATTTTCGCAGAATACCCCCTTAGTGGAAGTGACTAAGCTCTCCATGCAAACATCTGGTCAGAGAGAGACTCTCCCCTGCAAACAGAGGGGACTTTCAGGGCACAGGCTTGTCTGCAAAGCCTTCGCTCAGTCATTCACAACATTAAAAGCACTAGAAAGATAGATAATAAAGGCCACAGTGAATCTTCTACCTGACAAACAAACTGCTCTGGCTCGCACCCCCTCCATCCGTTTTTCCATCCGCCTCTCGTGATTAGACACTCTGCATCGGACAAAATACATTTATTTGGGATTAACTTGTGGTTAGGGTTCCTCCTACATCCATGTCATGTGCAGCATATGACTACAGGCTTTATATTTTCTATATACAAGGAATGTTGTTAGTACAGTCATGGCCAAAAAAATTGGCATGCCGAAGATGCCGATGTTTTTGTCCATGACTGCATAAATTAGGCAAATTTTGGTGTGTCATGTTTGGCATGCCAATATTTTTGGCCATGATTATGTTTGTTTGTTTAAAACTAAACCAAAAATGCACACTATTTATAAAAAAAAAAAAGACTTACTTTGGAAGGGATGGCAGCGCTCTGTCCCCCTCTGCAAGACAATATATATAAGTCAGTTACAGTAGCACAAACCAACACATCACTATGTTCTTTGCACACTGTTTTTTTTTTTAGAAAAAAATAAACACAGGATGGCTACTCCAAGTGACAAACAGTGCCAAACATCTCCAGTCAGATGCAGAGTTAATGGTCTGGTTGGCTGACTGTGTTTGTACAGTATTATATTGACAGTATTGCTCGACCAACAACTGCAGAACAGCAAGCCTCAAATACATACAATATGAATAGTACTGTGTCCTACCCTTGTGGACTCTGACAATGAAGGAGTGAGTAGCTAAGGAGAAAAGTCGGCAGTAACCGTCAATCAAGTCTGCCATGTTTTCTGCTGTAGTAAGCGACGCCGTGGTGACTGTGAGAGGCTGCACACGCATACAAAAACACACAGAAAGATTAGTCTGATAAAGTTGGGCTCAGTGGCTTTATATGACTTTTTAATGAGCAACATCTTCCAAGTGCACACATGCCAGCATACAGTATTGAGTAGTTCACACCCGCATAGTGAAAGATACTCAAGATATGATGCCGACATCTTTTTCTACTCTACTACACGCTCACTTTTGACATACACATGCTGACATTGCCTTCGTGTTTATCAGAGGACTGTGTCACTATAAATCATTCTTTAATAATTAATAAGCACAAGCTTGTCTGTGATAGTTCCATACATACTGTATATTACACAACTATTAGGATGAACATTTGTGAATAAACTCTACATACATCAATTATTTGACTGAGCTCAGCTTGTTTGGTGGAAACCAGAAGACAACATAAGAAATGCTGTGTACTGGAGTGTTTTGTTACCTCCGGAGCTCCTGCTACGTTGAGCTGCAGCATGCCTTTCCTGTCCTTTTCCTCCAAAGCGGAATACTGAATGGACTGAACCTGGTTAAAGTTAGCTAAGTGGGTAGGCTGGAGACAAGACATAGATTAAGATCACACATTAAACATTGATTAAAGATTTTTTTTCTGTGACTGAACAGCCGTAACCAATTGCACAGGCAAGACAAACTAGAAAAGGGCAGTGTGGTAGATGGCTATTAGGAGCATGGAATGATGAACATGACAGACTATGCTGTCATATAAGGCAATATACAAAAAAACAGATAAGGATATCTAACAAACTGTTTCATATTGACACAGACTTGACAGCTTTGATACATTTTATTATTGTACTCACCGTTGAGCCCTTATCTGTGAGGTAGCTGATTCCTTCTTCTGGTCCAATTGCCAACTCCACTGATATTACCCAACTAGACTGGAAAGATGACAGAGACTAATTATTCCATGTTTTTTGTCGTATACATATCACTTATATCATACCTCTAAAATTGAATAGAATATCATGTTGATTTTATAGTACTATTTCTGTCTATGGTAGGTGCATGTGCACAGTCTAATAAATTAAGCACTACGTTCTCCAAACCTGCTGATGAAAAACCTGATAAAGGTGACAAAATTCAAACATGTGTACTTAAACCTCTGCTTATTTTTTTGTAGTGTTCAATACCGACCACACCATAAAAACACATACAGTGTTCACAATAACAGCAGTCCAATGTGACTAACCAGATTAATCACTGTTATTAGCATATTTTGTATTGCTACATAGAAAACAAGTTACCAGTAGGTGCAGTAGATTCCCAGAAAACAAACATTACCCAGCATTCATGATATGCATCTGCTTAAGGCTGTGCAATTGGACAATTAGTTGAAAGGGTGTGTTCAAAAAAATAGCAGTGTGAGATTCAATCAGTGATCAGTGATCAATTTTGTGAAAAAACAGGGGTGAATATGTTGGCCCCTATTTAAGGATGAAACCAGCACTTGTTGAACATGCATTTCTCTTTGAAAGCCTGAGGAAAATGGGTCGTTTAAGATATTGTTTAAAAGAACAGTGTACTTTGATTAAAATGTTTATTGGAGAGGGTAAAACTTATGTAGAGGTGCAAAAAATGTTTTTGGTTATTCAGCTAAAATGATCTCCAATGCCTTCAAATGGGGAACAATACCAGGGACACATTGGCAGAAAACAGAAGACAACTATCAAAATGGATGGAAGAAAAAACAGAATGACAAAGGCTCAGCCAATGATCAACTCCAGCACGATCAAAGACAGTCTGGAGTTACCTGTAAGTACTGTGACAGTTAGACGATGTTTGTGTGAAGCTAATCTATGTACAGACAGTTTTTGAGACGACCCCCAAACTCTGAATTCAAGTCACAGTACACAGTGAAGACACTAAAGCATGGTGGTGCAAGCATATGGGCATGTTTCTCTTACTAGGGTATTGGGCCTATTTATCGCATAGCAGGGATCATGGCTCAGTTTGCATATGTCAAAATATTTGAAGAGGTCATGTTACCTGGGTGTAATGGGTGTTTCAACAAGACAATGACCCCAAACACACTAGTAAACCAGCAAAATCTTGGTTCCAAACCAACAAAATGAATGTTATGGAGTGGCCAGCCCAATCCCCGGACCCGAATCAAATTTAGAACTTGTGGGGTGACATAAAAAATGCTGTTTTGAAGCAAAACCAATAAATGTTAATGAATTGTGGAATGTTGTTAAACAATCTTGGAGTGGAATAACAGCTGAAAGGTGCCACAAGTTGGGTGACAAGTTGCTTGCTGTACAATGTTAAGTTCATGAAAAATAGTGGCAAATAAACATTGCACTCACAAAACATCTTTGTCAATAATAACATTTGTGATAATTGGACAGCACATAATTAAAAAAAATCTCTAAATATAATTAAAAAATTTTTCACAAAATGATCACTTCATATCTCAATAATGTAACAAAGCCGTATAATTTCCATTTCACCATAGACTAACAATTTCAAAATATACACTAAATAGAAGCTCCTTGTAAAGATTGGTGAGGGTCTGGAGAACGTGTCATACACAAAAATAACACAGCTCAAATTAGTGATTAAATAATAGTAATAGTAATTATATAGTAATTATATAGTAATTATATAGTAATAATAGTAATAGTAATAGTAATTAAATAATGAAGTAAACTTGTACACCGCTCTAATAGTAAAATAGTCTAATGCGGAGGTGTCTAAAGTTTTTCCACCAAGGGCTGCATACTAAAAATCAAAGGATGTCGGGGCCACTTTTAATATTATAATTATAATGTATTTTTAAATTCTGTAATAAGCTTTGTTTTATTATTCATTATTTGTTTCAGCATTTCAGCTTCTGCTCTTTACACTTTGCTCTATTTTTCCCATTTTTCTGTTGTTTTTGGCTTCTTTATTTGTCTAATGTGCTACAAGCCAGTATAAAAACAAGCTGCTGCACTTTTGACACCACTTGTCTAATGTGTCTGACTGGTGTGAAAGCACGGCTGTGGGACATTGAGAAACTTTCTATCCTGGCCTTGTTTAGTTCTAGTAAGCCATTAACATGATGACATTCCACACAGTGCTAAATAAATTCCCAACTTCCACAACAATGACATAAGCATGAAAGCGTGTGAACGTCCTTCAGCGTTCCTCTAAACATGAAACATTTGTCTCTATGGCCTGAATACTGCCTTACCCCTAAAGCACATTTGAAGCACTCCTTGTCGTAGTGGTAGATAGGAGAGATTATCTCAAAGAATTTATGGATGCTCTGCTCATCGTTGAGGTTGGCAAACTGCTTGAAGGTTTGCTGGATCTGCTTACGAAGAGTCTTTGCCTGAGAAAGGTGGAAGAGAGACAAAAATGTTAACATTGCCTTTTCTTCAAGAGGCTTCTGTAGCCCAGGGCCATGGAAACCACAGTGCATACTGACAACATCATGTTCAACTTGATTCTGCTTAATTAGGTACTCAGACATCAAGTCAAATATCCCTTGTCTCAACATTCATTTCAACTAAAAGTTAATCCCACAGCCGGCAGAAAGGGCTGAACCTCACTGACCAAGGACATTGCTGCTATTTTGCTGCTCACCTTTAAAGAGTCAAGCAGGCTTTTGGGGAAGAACCTTCTCAAACCAACATCCTTCCTAAAACAAACGTCAAAATCACATTTGTTGTATCTTCACCAGCAAAAATAATCATAATCATTGTAGCAATCAATGTTACTCTAGAAGTTCGTAGTTGGATTTCTTGTCAAGGGCATTTCCTGGCATCTCTCTGAAGAAGCGCCTGTATCAAAAGAGGGTGGTTAGAACAGACAGGAAACTTATCAAATACTGAGTAGCAGGTACTACTTATGAGTACACACTGCATTTTCTCACCTTATTTCTAAACAGCCCAGTTTCAAAGCAACATCTTGATCCACCTGGTCTGCGATATGTTGCATGTAGTCACTCTTTACCTGGTCAAAAACATGCAACAGCACTTCATAAAAATGTCATAGGTCATTATAAAAGTACATTAAGGCAGAAAAAAGTGCCATTAACAAAAGCAGTCATTTAATTAGTATAGTTTTAGGGTCTGACGGATTAATCGGTCAGCCAATTTAATTAGACAATCTAGATTGCAAAATATTTTGAGGAGGTCGTCAGCGAAGTAAACAAGGAGGATTTAACATATTCTCAATAGCCAATGTTTTATTGTTCATAATTCACATTGTTGCAGCTGGACTGCCCAGCATGCCTTGTGGGCATTTGGAAATGACAGTTTCCCCCTGATGTAACAAGTAACCCCTGATGTATGGTGTATTAATTCTACACTCAGTAAAAATAGGGGAGACTATATGTGTTACATTGAATGGCTTTTGTGTCTAATTCTGCTATACTGTATTAGCAACTTTTCTGGACATCGAGAATTTCCTACTTCCAATCCTAAAGGATCATGGAACATGTAGTCGATTCAAGCCATTAGAGCATAGATGTTTACTAAACAAGTTGTTCCTATTGCACTACAGTCATCCCTTATTTTTAGCAGTTAATTGTTTCCGGACTCGACCGCTATAAGTTAATTTCCGAAAGGATTCAACATTAATAATTGCAATATTTTCATAGCAACAGCATAGAAAACTTGTTTGTGATTTTCTAAATTGTTACCATTATGGGTATTTTCTTTCCCATAAGTTTACTGCCCATTTGCATATTATATTTTTGCACATTTTATTTCACTGTTCATACACTTTAAAACCAATTGAAAAATTGCAATAATATACATTTTACACTGTTGGATCTTAAGGAGGCTCCTAGTACTAAATGCAAAAAGAAGAAAAAGGAGTGAGACAAAAACATGGAGTAACCATTTTTTTTCAACTAAGTGTTAAAGTGAATTTGGCTATTTATCAGCTGAAACCCCCCCAAGACAGAAAAAACATTTTCAGAAAATGTTGATGCCAGTGTTTAGAGGAGGTTAGTGGGAATGTTGGTGGCTTTATAGAGGGCATACACTGACTGGAACTGATGTCCATTTTTGTCAACTTCCTTTGCCATCCATCCTCACATTTTCTCAGTTAGATTTAGATCAGGGGAACACGCAGCATGGTTTGAAAGATTGACGTTATTCCCTGAAAGAACTCATTTGTCAGGCAGGCATTGTGAACTTGCGGCGCTGTCCTACACACCACACTACCACACAGATGAGGGGTTTCAGACAGGAGGGATGCCCCCCGCAACATCTCCACATTATAACAAGTTTCAATGATTTCTGCGGAATCGCGGAATTGGCCAATAAAAACGGAATTTACCGTTAAACGGAGAATCTCGCAGAAATGGACATAATGTGATTGAAATTTTGTCATCTGAGGAAAAGAAACGTTTGTGTGGGGAAGTATATGAAGTATTTCCCCAAGTCAAGAAAACACGAGCACATCACTCCCATTTTAGCTTCACTCCAATGGCTGGCCATACTTTTTAGGGTTCATTTAAATTTTTTTTATTTGCTTTTAAATCCTTTAATGGTCTTGCCACACCGTACCTCTCTGAGCTTCTCCACGTATACACTCCTTCTGGTCTCAGCTCATTTGTCCCGTGAGGACAGCCAATTGAATCCTTTGACTGGTGACATTTTTTGGGGTCTAACATTTGACTTTTTTTGTTCCATAACCCCCAGGATCTTTTAAGAAGTTTGAAAGGACTGTTTTACTGCCTCCAACCTATGCATAATGGTAAATATTTTTGTTGAGCTAGTTTTTCTTTTTTGTGTGTGATGTCGCACCTGGTGATAAAGGTAGTTGAGTGAGGGTTTGTCTTCTGAGAAATGACCGAGGTAACCTTTAGGAAAGTAGCGCAGCCGCAGCTCATACCTGAGAATGGCAGATATAAAGTTAATTACAGTACAAACTATTTTGACACAGACAGAATGAATACACCTGAAGAATACTGATTCAATACCTGTGTGACAATAATTCATTTTTACAGACAAACATTTTATGCTGCAATAAGTTTGAGCACTACTATATACTATTTTGAATATTGACATTATATTATGTCTTCCCTGTTTGCTTCCTTGATTAAGTAACTCTAGGCTATAAGACTGGCACGATAGCAATATTGTATTTGTTCTTGTTTGTAAAAAAACAAGTTTTTAACACAAAAAACACGATTTATTTACCACATTTACATTGACCTTTACAGTACTAATGTGTTAATGCCACAAATTTTATGTTATTTAAATAGCGATACAATTCATAGAAGTTGGCACCCGAGTGTGTAGCGGTCAGCCTTGTTCAACACAAATGCATAATTTTACTAGTTTCCTGGTTGAAAAGATTTCCCTGTGTATGCAAATATATATTGCATACAAGTCATGAAAAATAATAGTATGTATTTGTTTGTGTAACTGATGCACACAAAAATGTTGCATGTTTGTCAAAACATGCACCCCTGCTGTATTGCCTGTGCTATTACTTTTTCTGACAAGTAAATAACATGGTGGTGCTGTAATTAATTCAAAGTTTGATCCCATGAGTCACATGGACTTGAAATTTCTCACACGGGTTAATACTCTCTAAGGAACGCACACGGTAACTCAAGGGTGATTAGTCGAATCACTACAAAATTTGGTATTCACCTTTAGGGGACTGAAGGACATTTCTGTCAACTTTGAGCAAAACTGGTTGAAAAACATGGCGACCATCATGCAAAATGTAATTGCAAGTACATAGCAACTAATTTCTAATAAGTCATTGTCCATTTGTCCAATGGTTGTATGTGTTTTATAACATATATAATATATAATAGTTTTATAAAGGGACATGCCATCTTGGCTTTAATTGTCCGACTCTCAATTTCAGATTCCGGTGTCAACTAATATCAATACAAGTATGTGTAACATCACATATCTCCATCCATCCATCCATTTTCATCCGCTTATCCGAGGTCGGGTTGCGTAGCAGCAGCATAAGCAGGGAAGCCCTGACATCCCTTTCCTCGGCCACTTTGTCCAGCTCTTCCCGGCGGATGCCGAGGCGTTCCCAGGCCAGCTGAGAGACATAGTCTCTCCAGCGTAACCTGGGTCTTCCCCGAGGCTTCCTACCGTGTGGACGTGCCCTAAACACCTCCCCAGGGAGGCGTACCGGAGGCATCCTAAACAGATGCCCAAGCCACCTCATCTGGCTCCTCTCAATGCGGTGGAGCAGCGGTTCTACTCAGAGTCTCTCCCGGATGACAGTGCTTCTCACCTTATCTCTAAGGGAGAGTCCAGCCAACCTGCGGAAAAAACTCATTTCGGCCGCTTGTACCCGTGATCTTGTCCTTTCGGTCACTACCCAAAGCTCATGACCATAGGTGAGGGTAGGAACGTAGATCGACCGGTAATATGAGAGCTTTGCCATTTGGCTCAGCTCTCTCTTTACCACAACAGACCGGTGCAGAGTCCTCATCACTGCAGACGCCGCACCAATCCGCCTGTCCATCTCGCGTTCCATCCTTCCATCATTCGTGAACAAGACCCCGAGGTATTTAAACTCCTCCACATGAGGCAGGACCTGATCCCCGACCCGGAGATGGCACTCCACCCTTTTCCGGGCGAGAACCATGGACTAAGATTTGGAGGTGCTGATTCTCCTCCCAGCCGCTTCACACTCAGCTACTTACCAATCCACTGAGAGTTGAAGGTCACTGCTTGATGAAGCCAGAAGGACCACATCATCTGCAAAAAGCAGAGACCGAATCCTGTGGTCACCAAACTGAAACCCCTCAATGCCCTGGCTGCGCCTAGAAATTCTGTCCATGAAAGTAATAAACAGAATCGGTGACAAAGGGCAGCCCTGGGGGAGTCCAACTCTTACTAGAAACGGGTCCGACTTATTGCACCGGTCATACAGGGAACGAACCGCCTGGATTAGGTGGTCCAATACCCCATATTCCCGGAGCACTCCCCACAGTATTCCCGGAGGAACACGGTCAAATGCCTTCTCCAAGTCCACAAAACACATGTTGACTTTTTGGGCAAACTCCCATGGACCCTCAAGGACCCTGCCGAGAGCATAGAGCTGGTCCACAGTTCCACGACCAGGACGAAAACCACACTGCTCCTCCTGAATCCGAGATTCGACTATACGGCGGATCCTCCTCTCCAGAACCCCTGAATAGACCTTACCGAGAAGGCTGAGGAGTGTGATCCCACGATTGTTAGAACACACTCTCCGGTCCCCCTTCTTGAAAAGCGGGACCACCACCCCGGTCCGCCAGTCCAGGGGCACCGACCGTGTCAACCAAGACACGCCCACAGCATCCAGGGCCTTAAGGAACGCCGGGCGGATCTCATCCACCCCTGGGGCCTTGCCACCAAGGAGCTTTTTGACCAACTCGATAACCTCAGCCCCAGAGATAGGGGAACCTGCCTCATGTTGATCTTCCATGTTGGAAGATGTGTCGGTGGGATTGAGGAGGTCTTCAAAGTATTCCCTCCACCGGTCCACAACATCTCAAGTCGAGGTCAGCGGCACATCGTCTCCACCATACACGGTGTTGAGTGTGCACTGCTTCCCCATACCGAGATGGCGGATGGTGGACCAGAATCCCTTTGAAGCCACCCAGAAGTCGTTTTCCATGGCCTCTCCAAACTCCTCCCATGTCCAAGTTTTTGCATCAGTGACTGCCAGAGCCGCAGACCGTTTGGCCTGCCGGTTCCGGTCAGCTGCCTCCAGAGTCCCATGGGCCAAAACAGCCTGATAGGGATTCTTTCTTCAGCTTAATGGCATCTATCACCGCTGGTGTCCACCAACGGGTTCTGGGATTACCGCCGCGACAGGCACAGACCACCCTACAGCCACAACTCCAATCAGCCGCATCAACAATGGATGCACGAAACATCGCCCACTCGGACTCAATGTCCGATGCCTCCTTCGGAACTTGGTCAAGGCTCTCCCGCAGGTGGGAGTTGAAGCTCCTTCTGATAGGGGACTCTGCCAGACGTTCCCAGCAGACCCTCAAAATGCGTTTGGGTCAGCCAGGTCTGACCGGCATCCTCCCCCACCATCGGAACCAACTCACCACCAGGTGGTGATCGGTTGACAGCTCCGCCCCTCTCTTCACCCGAGTGTCCAAAACATGTGGCCGCAAGTCCAACGACACAACCACAAAGTCAATCATCAAACTGCGGCCCAGGGTGTCCTGGTGCCAAGTGCACATGTGGACACTCTTATGCTTGAACATGGTGTTCGTTATTGACAATCCATGACGAGCACAGAAGTCCAATAACAAAACACCGTTTGGGTTAAGATCAGGGGGGCCGTTCCTCCCAATCACACCTCTCCAGGTCTCACTGTCGCAGCAAACATGAGCGTTGAAGTCACCCAGTAGAACAAGGGAATCACCCGAT
Source organism: Oostethus manadensis (assembly GCA_024372805.1). Taxonomy (NCBI): domain Eukaryota; kingdom Metazoa; phylum Chordata; class Actinopteri; order Syngnathiformes; family Syngnathidae; genus Oostethus; species Oostethus manadensis. The sequence goes on along the minus strand of QODF01000064.1, from coordinate 2,725,206 downwards.
GGAGCACTCTCTAGTACTTCCTCTAAGGACTCCAAAAAGGGTGGGTATTGTGAACTGCTGTTTGGTGCATAAGCACAAACAACAGTCAGGACCCGTCCCCCCACCCGAAGGCATAGGGGAACTACCCTCTCACTTACCGGATTAAACTCCAATGTGCAGGCTTAAGGCCGGGGGACAACAAAAATTGCCACCTCCGGCCGCCACCCAGCTCACTTAGCACCCGACCCCTTCGGACCCTCCTACAAATGGTGAGCTCATGGGAGGTGGGACCCACGTTACCTTTTCAGGCTGTGCCTGTCGTGGAATTAACACGTCACATATAATAACACATTGTAAAGCTAATGGATACAGCATCCACAGTTAGCTTCTCCAAGTGGCTGTAAAGAACACTGTACAAGTCGGGTAATCAAACATTTGAGAAATACTTGCGATTGTGCATGGCAAAGCGTGGCGCGAGGAACTACCCCAGTGTGGTGAATCCGGCGTCTTGCACGATATCCCAGCTAGCTATGGGCAAGAGGCGGGGTACACCCTGGACTAATCATCAGCCAATCGCAGGGCAGACAACCGAAGTACCTGCACGCACGGGGAGAACATGCAATCTCCACATAGAGATGCCCAATGTAGATTCGAACCCAGATCTCCTGGCTGACAAGCTAACCACTCATATACCGTGCGACAAAGGAGACACTTGGAAATAATTCCAAACCACAGACATAATGTTTGTCAAAAACTAAGCGAGCAAGCTTGTTACTGCAGCCACTAACGTTTGTTCACACGCTTCACAACGTAGTTTGATGAGGTCACCATTTGCATTCCGGTAAATATCTCTGTCGTCAGGGAGCCCAGAGGCTTATATATTGTAGGTTTTTTTAAGATCGATTTTCACTATAAAGAAAAAACCCAATACCAATATTTACAGATATTACATTTTATGCCAACATCGGGCTGATAATATTAGTGGGCCGATATTATCAGACATCCCTAGTATTATGTATGGTACCATGTCTTCCAAAGCATTTTCAGCAACACAAAGGGGCAACACAAACGTCCTCCTCATGCGGTCTGAAATGTTTTTTCGCGACTGTTGGATATAATAAGGGATATATAGAATGACAGCGGAAATCTTAACATATCTGACATATCCAGGGAATTACCTGACTCATGACTAAGTTCAGTGCATAAGAGGGAATGAGTGTTGGAAAAAAGGAGGGAGTATACAATACAAAATATGGCAGAACTCTCATCTTAGGAGAGCATGTGATTTCATATTTTGTTGACAGTAAATGCTTCAATTTTGATATATGAAATATAATTCTTCATGCTATAAAAAACAATAGTTTAGTTTATACAAAGCCAAGAAGTCAGTGCCACTAAGCAGTGGCTAGAATGGAAGGAACTGGGTCAGTGGAGTGGTGAGTGGGGATGCTAGAAGCCCTACAAACAGATAAAGAAAATCAAGGCTGAGAACAACATGAATAAAAGAAACGTGTTAAATAATGAAGGAAGCAAAAGGTGGAAGAGAAAAGGAAAAATTAGACATGTTCAAAAGCTGAGATGCAAAGAGAGAAACAAAAAGATGCAGGAGGGGTAAAAAAGGGCGCAGAATGAGTGAAAATGCAAAATGTGGCCACATGAGAGAGATGGAGGGAATCCAAGCAAAGGAAGATAAAGAGGAGTGTGATAGTCAGTCTATCCCTTGGGCTGCGGCTGCTGCTGCTGCTGCTGCTGTTCTAACAATAGCTCGGCTCTTGTGGGCTTGCAGCTTTGACGCCCTCTGAGGCACTGCTCTTCTGCTTCATGTTAACAACTTGAACAACTTTTTCATTGTAAATTCATTTCCACATGCATGCATTTGAGTGCACTGCACAGTGTGCCATATTATGATGTAGTCAAATGAAGATGCCTCAGTGCAATTACAAAGTAGGTGTTGGTTGAAAAGGGTATGTGTTAACTGGAGGCAAATAAAACCAAATAAAGAAACAACATTTTCCATTGCTTTTTCAAAGCACTATAAGAACATCATTAAAAGAATGACTTCAATTCATCATGGACTAAGTTCAGATATTAATTCCCAAGAAGAGTAAGGAGAACATTTAATTCTTCCCATGTGCTGTTTTCTTTTTTTTTTTTTTTACTTTTTTGTTCCATTCCATTTTCTTCCGCTTATCCGGGTCCGAGTCGCAGGGCAGCAGTCTCAGTAGGGAAGTCCAACCTTCTCGGTCTCCGGCGACCTCTTCCAGCTCAACTGGGAGGACACCAAGGCATTCCCAGGCCAGCTGTGAGACATAGTCCCTCCAGCATATCCTAGGGCATACCTGAAACACCACACCAAGGAGGTGCCCGGAAGGCATCCGGACTAGATGCCCTAGCCACCTCAACTGGCTCCTCTCGGTGTGAAGGAGAAGCGGCTTTACTCTGAGCTCCTCCCAGATGGCTGAGCTCCTCATCCTATCTCTTAGGGTGAGTCCAGCCACCCTACGGAGGAAACTTATTTCCGCCACTTGTATCCGCGATCTCGTTCTTTTGGTCATGACCATAGGTGAGAGTGGGAACATAGATCGATCTGTAAACAGAGAGCTTTGCTTTCCGGCTCAGCTCTCTCTTCACCACGACGATCCGGTACAACGACCGCATTACTGCTGAAACTGCACCGATCCGTCTGTCGATCTCACGCTCCAACCTTCCCTCACTCGTGAACAAGACCCTGAGATACTTGAACTCCTCCAGTAACCGCTGAAGGTCACAGCTTTTTGTGTTTTTTCCAAATACAATCCTGATCAAATTTTAGGACCAGTTGAAAAACTGCAAGAGTTTACATTTTGCACTGTTGAATCTTAAGGCGGTTTTAAGTGGAGCTGCAAAAGGTATACGATAAAAGTGTGAATTAAAAAAATGGCAAAAATGTGGATTCAGTGTTATTTTCTGTCCGGTATTTACGCTGTCATGATCTCTCGATGGCGAAGGCAAAAAAGCTTTCTCTTTTTCAATGCGGTCAAATCGTAGAAGTGTATATGCAAGGCCTCTCAGCGTGCCATTGCTACTGAGGTTGCACACAGTAAGACAGTCATTTTAAACTTCTTAAACATTCCCGAGGTTTATTCAACAAACAAATCAAGTGAAAGACCCAAAAACATTTTATCGGCCATGAGCCAGAGGATCCAGTTGGGTGCCCGTCAAGACAGGAGGAGCCTTAGCTAAATCAAGATTGTTACTGGTGCAGAGAGCAGTCCAATAACCATCAGACAGGATCTGCCACAGAAGGGTTTAAGAACAAAAAAGCGTCTTCAAGGACCTTGCCTCTTTCAACGCCACAAAATTTATTCCAGAGGAATAACGTCACTCTTTTGGACCATCCTGAGTGTTCCCCTGATCTAAATCCAATTGAGAACATTTGGGTGGAATGGCAAGGGAAGTTTAGTTATCAGTTCCAGATAATGGATGCCCTCAGTGAAGCCATCTTCACCACGTGGAGGAACATTCCCACTAGTCTCCTGAAAACGCTGGCACCAAGCATGTCCAAACACATTTTTAGATGATTAACAAGATGATTAACAACAGCTACTCACTGAAGCCTTTTTTGAAAATTTTGATTTCAATTTGCAATTTGTTTGGGTTTTATGTAGATATGGTTTTAAACTTTTGATAAGCTGATGAACAGCCTACTTCACTTTAATGATTGTTTGCTTGTTTGATAAATTGCTTACTCAATTTTTGGGGGGTTTCACTCCCATGTCTTCTTTTTGGATTTTGAAGCTCTACTTAGAACCTCTGTAAAACTCAACAGTGCAATATTTCAACTGGTCTTAATTAGGGATGTCCTATACTGGCTTTTTTGCCAATATGCAGATATTGTCCAACATCAACCAATATTGATACCGTTATGTGTAAGAGCACATACCTCCTTTTGTGTAATTAACAACTATATGTTGTGACGCTAATGGATACAGCATCAGCAATTAGCTTCTCAACGTGGCTGTAAACAACATTGTACAAACAATCATCTGAGAAATACCTGCTATTGGGAATGGCAAAGCGTGGTGGTTGTTGGTGAAAGTTGGTGAATGTTGTCGTCTTGCACAATAGAAAAGGGCTGGTTATCCAGTGTGATGCACTCCATGATTTTCTGATTGATGGCTTTTGCCTTTGTAATTAGAAGTATTGAAGGAAAAAATCTTGGTTCCGCCTCACGTAGCCAACGCTTTGCAGTCATTGCAAATCACAAGTTTAATATCCAAGGAGACACCACAGACAGGTACAGTGGGTACAGGTAGAGAACGAGCAAGCTTGTTACTAGCCGCCTGCAGTTGTTTACAAACTTCAGACGAAGTTTGAGTAGGTCATCATTTGTGCACTGGAAAATATGGGGGCCATAGGCCCATACACAACATTTTTTTTTTAATCGGTTTTCTTTACAGGGAAAAAACCAGATACCAATATCTACTGATATTATATTTGTACAGTATGCCAATAGAGAACCGGTAGTATCCGTGGGCCTGGTCTTCATATTTTCATCAGGAGTATATGTGTCTTGAATTAGCTCAAATGAGTTTCCTTAAGCTAATTATAAAACAGCAGAATGCTGTTTGATTCTATAGATTAAAACTCTTTGGACAAACATGAACAGGATTGACGCAACAAGGGACAAAATTGTGTTGCGATATTACCTCCACTCTTCCTGTGGGTGCTGCTTCTCATATTTCTCCCTGACATGAGAGACCCCCAAGTCAGGATGTAACCAATGACGTGCGTCTGTGTGTAAATGAGTTAAACGGAGACCAAGTGAAGTAACACAACGCAATTTGTGGATTTCCGCTATCTTCTGGATGACACCCTGTAGCAACAAAGGGGGTGTATAAAGAACAATATGAAAGGGTATGATGTACTGTATATGCAAAACTCAAAGTTATAACATACCCTGACGTCAGTAGCATCTCCATGTCTTATATTACTCGCCCAGGTGCTTGGTTCGCTATTTGTCTCGAAGTAGTGGAAGATCTTCAGAACCCGATCCATAGAAGCCGGCACCCTCTCAAGACCACCAGCAGAGCCGCTGCTACCAACACCAACACCACCAGCCACTCCAGATCGGGATTTAATTCCACACCCACCTGCTCCAGAGTGATTGAGGTTGGGTTCCAAGTAGGAAGACGTTGCCATGCCTGAGTCAGATGGTCTTAGTGGGGCTATTTGGTTGTCATATTCTGTAGAGAAAAAGAGGTTAAAATGAGACTTTATGATTCAATTGTGCTCTGAAAAAAAACTAGCTTTTGACAGACAATTCTTTCATCAACTCGAGGCAGACGTCCACCTCACACTGAGTCAAAGTTATATTCGAGATTTCTTTGTTAGAGGGAGTCTTTCCTTGTTTCAGTCACCACAGTGCTATTACAACAGATTACATGTATATGTGTACCACCGGTCAAAAGTTTTAGAACACCCCAATTTTTCCAGTTATTTATAGAAATTCAGGTCGCTCAAGTCAAATTAATAGCTTCAAATGGCACAAAGGTAAGTGGTGATGGGTTTAATGAAAACCTACAAAACCACGAATGTAATTTTCTGATGAAATGTTCACTCTGTGAAAACAACACTGACCTATCATACACAAAAAATCCAAACAAATATATTAAAAAACTGTTGTCAAGTTGTTGCTTGAAATAAAACTAATTGACTAGCTCACACTAGCAGAGAGCTTGGCAGAGAGTTTGGAGAATTAAAATATTATCATTACTTCTCCCACTTTTTTGGTGCACCTAGTGTACATTTAAATGATTTTGGGCACATCAAACATACCAAATTGCACTGTATTCTATTTGAAAAACAGTGATCATGCTTTCATTTCATCCAAGAGCATAGCTGTACTGTGGAAACAGCATTTTACACCACCTGACTAAGTTTTCAGCAGTGACAATGAACAACATGGATCAATATTAGTTGTCCATTACTCAACATTAACCTTGGAAGCAGTAGCTTTTGCTATGTTTTGTATGCTGTTACTGTTGAGAGATGTTGGTGACACTGGCTTATGTGTACTAACTGGAGGGGAGGAAGAATGGGTGTTTTCGTCAATACTAAAATACTAAATGTAGTCTACTGTACAGATAATAAGCATATATGGTCTATCTACTGGGTCATGGAAATAACCCCAAACAGGTTAGACGGTCAATAAATGAAGCATTATAAAACACAGACCAAATCCGAGTGGCAAGCAGATGGTATATGTGTGACAGTGATACATCACAGAGAGTAGTGCATCGTGCATTGATGATTCAAAGTCAAATAACCGCTTTCACTTGTTTATTATTGTGCAAAATGCAAAGCAGGGTAATGCCACTGATGAGGCGTGAGACAGAAAGTTGATATTTCGATATATCATTGTATATTGCTGATGTGGTATATTTTTGATTCTGACGCAAGGTCAGTATTCTCAGGTTCTGTCGACACTGAATATTTAGACGACCAATGAAAACATGTTTTATTATAACGTATACTATGTTGTGTTTTGATCATTATGTTCCTAATAAACATAATAATTTATACTACATTGTCTAAGTGTGAATGTTTTTTGTCTACAGTAAATGTGCCCTGCGATTGGTTGATAACCAGTCCTGGGTGTAAAAAAAAAATTGAAGCAATCCTTTTACGACATGGCATTAATAATCAACTGGCTCCTCTCGATGTGAAGGAGCAGCGGCTCTACTCTGAGCTCCTCCCAGATGGCCGAGCTCCTCACCTTATCTCTTAGGGTGAGTCCAGCCACCCTACGAAAGAAAGCTCATTTCCGCCACTTGTATCCGCGATCTCATTATTTCGGTCATGACCCATAACTCATGACCATAGGTGAGGGTGGTAACGTAGATCGATCGGTAAACAGAGAGCTTTGCCTTACGGCTCAGCTCTCTCTTCACCACGACGGTCCGGTACAGCGACCGCATTACTGCAGATGCTGCACCGATCCGTCTGTCGATCTCACGCTCCAACCTTCCCTCACTTGTGAACAAGAACCCGAGATACTTGAACTCCTCCACCTGAGGCAAGACCTCACTCCCAACCCGGAGGGTACAGTCCACCCGTTTCCGACTGAGAACCATGGCCTCGGATTTGGAGGTGCTGAGTCTCATCCCAGAAGCTTCACACTCAGCTGCAAACCGCTCCAGTAAACGCTGAAGGTCACAGCCTGATGAGGCCATAAGGACCACATCGTCTGCAAATAGCAGAGACGAGATCCTAAGGTCACCAAGCTGGACTCCCTCAACACCTTGACTGCGCCTAGAAATTCTGTCCATGAAGATTATGAACAGAATCGGTGACAAAGGGCAGCCTTGGCGGAGGCCAACGTTCACCGGAAACAAGCTCGACTTACTGCTGGCAATGCGAACCAGGCTCCTGCTTCGATTGTACAAGGACCGAATGGCACGTAGAAGCGGACCATCAATCCCGTACTCCCGGAGCACCCCCCACAGGACACCACGAGGGACACGGTCGAATGCCTTTTCCAGGTCCACAAAGCACATGTAGACTGGTTGGGCAAACTCCCACATACCCTCGAGTACCCTTGCAAGGGTGTAGAGCTGGTCCAGTGTTCCGCGACCGGGACGAAAACCACATTGCAGCTCCTCTAACCGAGGTTCGACTAACGGTCGTACCCTTCTCTCCAGCACCCTGGAGTAGACTTTCCCAGGAAGGCTGAGGAGTGTGATCCCCCTATAGTTGGAACACACCCTCCGGTCACCCTTTTTAAAAATGGGGACCACCACCCCGGTCTGCCAGTCCAGAGGTACTGTTCCTGACTTCCATGCAATGTTGTAGAGGCGTGTCAACCAACACAGTCCTCCAACATCCAGAGCCTTGAGAAATTCTGAGCGGAACTCGTCTACCCCCGGAGCCTTGCCACTGGGGAGTGATTTGACTACCCCAATTACCTCAGCCACGGTGATAGAACTGTCCACGTACGTATCCTCAGACTCTGCTTCCTCTATGGAAGGCATGTCAGTGGGATTGAGAAGGGCCTCGAAGTATTCCTTCCACCGACCAACTATATCCACAGTCGTGGTCAGCAAGCCCCCGTCCGCACTGTAAACAGTGTGAACTGGGGGCTGCTTCCCCTTTCTGAGGTGTCGGACGGTTTGCCAGAACCTCTTCGAGGCCGACCGAAAGTCGTGCTCCATAGCCTCACCGAACTCCTCCCACACCCGAGTTTTTGCCTCGACCACCGCCGAAGCCGCGTGCCGCTTGGCCTGCCGGTACCTGTCAGCTGCTTCGGGAGTCCCGCAAGCCATCCATGCTCGATAGGACTCCTTTTTCAGCTTGACGGCAGCCCTAACCCCCGGTGTCCACCATCGGGTTCGGGGCTTGCCACCACGACTGGCACCGACCACCTTGCGGCCGCAACCACAACTGGCTGCCTCAGCAATAGAGGCACGGAATACGGCCCATTCGGACTCAATATCCCGGTCCTCCCTCGAAATGCAGGCGAAGCTCTGCCGGAGATGAGAGTTGAAGACTCGACGAACGGGAGATTCTGCCAGACGTTCCCAGCACACCCTCACTACGCGTTTGGGTCTGCCAGGTCTGTCCGGCATCCTTCCCCGCCATCTAATCCAACTCATCACCAGGTGGTGGTCAGTTGACAGCTCAGCCCCTCTCTTCACCCGCGTGTCCAGAACATACGGACGCAGGTCTGATGATACGACCACAAAGTCGATCATAGACCTGCGACCTAGGGTGTCCTGGTGCCAAGTGCACTTATGGGCATCCTTATGTTCGAACATGGTGTTCGTTATGGACAAACTGTAGTTCGCACAGAAGTCCAGCAACAACACACCGCACGGGTTCAGGTCAGGGAGGCCGTTCCTCCCAACCACGCCCCTCCAAGTCACACTGTCATTGCCCACATGGGCGTTGAAGTCTCCCAGTAGAACTATGGAGTCACCAGCTGGGGTGCTCTCCAGCACCCCTCTGATAGACTCCAAGAAGGCTGGGTACTCTGAACTGCCGTTCGGCGCATAGGCACAAACCACAGTCAGGACCCTTTCCCCAGCCCTAAGGCGTAGGGAAGTAACCCTCTCGTTTACTGGGGATGACTCCAACACAGAGGCACCAAGCCGGGGGGCTAACAATAAGCCCACACCAGCTCGCCGCCTCTCCCCAGCGGCAACTCCAGAGAAGAACAAGGTCCAGCCCCTCTCAAGGAGTTTGGTTCCAGAGCCTAAACTGTGGGTTGAGGTGAGTCCGACTATATCTAGTCGGAATCTCTCCGCCTCTTCCACAAGCTCGGGCTCCTTCCCCACCAAAGAAGTGACATTCCATTCCCCAAGAACCAGATTTGGCCGCCGAAGACCAGGTCGCCCAGACACCCGCCCTCGACCACTGCCCAAATCACAAAGCACTGGACCCTTATGCTTGCCCCTGCAGGTGGTGGGTCTGCGGGGGGGAGGTCCCGTGTGGCTTCTTCGGGGTAGGCCCGGCCAGGCCCCACGGGTGAAGACCTTTGCCACCAGGTGCTCGGCTGCAAGCCCCTCCCCCAGGCCTGGCTGCAGGGTGAGGCCCCGGTATCCCACGTCAGGGCGAGGTGCGGTCACTCCTCATGTTGTTCGTTATAGGGATCTTCTGAATCACTCTTAGTCTGGCCCGTCACCTAGAACCTGTTTGCCTTGGGAGACCCTACCAGGGGCATAAAGCCCCCGACAACATAGCTCCTAGGATCACTCGGGCACTTAATCCCCTCCACCACGATAAGGTGCTGATTGACGGAGGGGTAATCATCCATCTATTTATTTGTATTGAGATTTTATGTTTTTCCTTGCTCCAAAACAGCTTTCATTGGAATGTTACTGTGTTATAACTGTTATTGTGTTATAACATTGTTTATGTTTTAAGACATTGTTTATGTTTTAATACATAAGACATTGACATATAAGACATTGTTTATGTTTTAATACATAAGACATTGTCTTATAATGTGACTAGCTAGGGGACGTCCAATATTCAAGGCAATGGGCTTGAAATGCTAACAGCTTGCCAATGTGAATATCGTTATTCATTACAGGCATAGTACTGGCAGTCGGCAAATGTGTTTTTGCGTATGCAGTCCAACACGCTGAACACACACTGCATGACTCTGTGTGTGTGTGTGTGTGTGTTTCGGTTGGCAGTATGATGCATGCTGGCCAGTCAGCAAATGAGTCAGTGTCAGTCCGGAAAAAACACTGACACAAGGTCCTTTTAGAAAGACCTAATAAACCCACAGTTAGACATAAATCAGGTGATTTTAAATAAATGAATTTTCAAGCAGTAGGAAACTGCGGTTCACGCTCAGAAAGAGCGTATGTGTGACCAAAGGGTGCACTTTGTTTTCCTTGCCTCTCATTGAGCGGACCGTAAGGTGGCACCTTCAATCTGCTCTGACAGCCTGAATTGGGCTTGGAGGGGCATTATAAAAATGTTGGGCACATTCTGGTGTTCACTGACCTTTCCAGCCCATCTTCCTTGTCACTGAAGCAGAAAAATCTAGTGTGGTGTTCAACAAAAGCTAATTTTTAAGAAGTAAGATCATTCACACATCATCCACAGGTTTGCTGTTTTCAAATCATCTTACTAAATTATATTTCATTGGTACTTTCTCCAGGGTTACAATCAGTATAGACAATGGATGCCTAGATATATATCTTTTGCTCCTTTTACAGTGTTTCATGGATTCCCCAGCAGCCCTCAGTCAATCATCACTGTTGCTATACTACAACAAGCTGACCAACACGAGGGAACATAAGAGATACAACCAAACTGAATCAGTCACATTCATTTTATGGCTTATCTTGTAAACTATAAACATAATCCATCGGCATTATGATCTGTTAGTTTACTTTAAGACTAACAATCGAATCATTTTACAGGAGAGTTTGATACACTTAAGTCTAGAAGCAACAACTACAACATAACATCACTGCCTGTTTTCTACTGTTAGGGCTCAAAACTTCTGTGTTGGTGCAGCACATAAAGCCCAGTTTTTATTACTACTTTATTACACAATAAACAGTATTATACTTATAATATTTTATAAACATTTAAAGTGGATTCAGGCTATATTCTCTTCTTGGTAAAAAGCATCTAAAACACAAAGTTGTGTACTTGTAGTGGTTTGTGTTAATCGAAACATGCTTCGGGATTTTTTTTTTTTAACAATGCCAGTGCATTATGAACGGTTGGTTACACAACAAGCCCACCTATACTAAAACAGCTAGTCAAGCATTAATTTTTTAAAAGCATGAAGCATGAAGAGTCACTTTAAACATGCACAGTAAACAGAGTGGAATCTCTGTAATTGTAATTGTAAAACACAATATTTTCTTGGACGCTTTATAGAGAAACAAACCAGGTTAGCAATTGGCTGCTGCTCATTGTAAGTAAGATCATACATTATAGTTTTTCCCATACTGGTATGGCGCTCGCCCTTGCTCATAAACACACTAACACCTTTTACGTACCTGGTCTGCCACAGAATAAGAAGATGTAGCAGGAAAGATTAGTGTTGCCAACTTTGCCACTTTGCCGGTATATTTAGTGAGTAATCAGACCCCTTTTTCAGAAAAGCAACACATTTAGTGAATAGAAAGGGTAAGATGACTCCTGGGATTGAAATTGTTTAGAGTGGCAAAGGTATATACAGTATGTACGTGTTAAATTTAAACGACACAACAGTTGTCTATTTGGTTTATTTTATAAGATGTGGCTGTGTCGGAGAATGTTATGTATAGATTTCACTTTTGCGTCTTATAGCACATAACTGTGGGGCTTTCAAGCAAATAAAGTGCAGAATCATAATACTTGACAAAAAAACATTAGAAATGAAACAAAGACATAAACATTTAAAAAAATTAATGGAGGGGACATTTGCGTGCTACTGTCCATCAGATATTGGCATGCAAAGTCTCAGGTCTCCCTGTACTAATTTTTTCAAGATTTGCATGTTATGGTTTTTTGGTACCTTAAGAAAATTAGGAGGGTGTTTTTCCCTATTGCAGAGAAAAACAACAAAGCAGATGAGAACCTGGCTATTGCATCCTTCCACACTGCTGCAACTTCACGTCTTAGTGTGCATGATGTTCATGCTTAGATCTTCAGATAATTATGTGATATATGGTTCTAATCAATATTCAGATTTATATGCAAATACTGTTTTACTCCTAATGTATAAACATACAATGTAAATATGTTTTGGAGGTGTAAAATCACTTTCGAGAGACCTTACAGGTCTGGATACCACAGACTACTGTGCTAATCAAAATATTTTTTAGCTTTAAAATAAACAAAGGTGACAGACACGTTGGTGTATTGGGTACAATGCAATGTTCAGAGACACAAATATTTGCTTAGGGTGTGTTGGTCAGTTGATAGTCAGTTTAATTACTCCATGTTGCCAGTGTTTTGCCACCTTTTTTTAATAGTGTGTATTGGAGCTTCCGTGTCAGCTTTGATAATGTACCAAACTGAAGGATGAATCAAATAATTATGGTGTTGCTTTAAACCCTATAAAGTGAGATGAGCAGTCCAGCGATTGAGCGTCATCGAGCGTCAGTCAGACAGAAGATACCCTCTCCTGCACATTTGGGACTGCACATGTGTACTTCATGAGAATACTGTCGAAACAAGCATGATTTCTCAATTTGACCATTAACTGAACTGTTCATCTTCTGCCCTGTTTGTGAGACTCTTTATGTTTTTCCAGCTTTCCTGAAATCAATAACTGTTGATCTTGCCCAACAACTTGTAAGCAAACAGAGACATGTGAAGCTAGGCCAAAACCTCTGCATATTGGATATCCTGCCAAAAGAAGGCTCACAAAGTTATTCCTAAAACACTGATAACCCAAACCTAGGTACTAAAATCCTTTTAAAATCCAATTGGGGACATTGGCATAGAGAAAGTGGTGCATTTATTTAGTTACTTTGTGTAGAAAATGTTACATCATACTTTATGCATACAGTGGTGTGAAAAACTATTTGCCCCCTTCCTGACTTTTTATTATTTTGCATGTTTGTTACACAATATGTTTCTGATCATCAAACTCATTTTAATATTAGTCAAAGATAACACAAGTAAACACAAAACGCAGTTTTTAAATTAATGTATTTATTATTTAGGGAGAAAAAAAATCCAAACCCACATAGCCCTGTGTGAAAAAGTAATTGCCCCTGCACCTAATAACTGGTTGGGCCACCCTTAGCAGCAATAACTGCAATCAAACATTTGCAATAACTTGCAACAAGTCTTTCACAGCGCTCTGTAGAAAATCTGGAGGAATTTTGGCGCACTCATCTTTGCAGAATTGTTGTAATTCAGCTTTATTTGAGGGTTTTCTAGCATGAACCGCCTTCTTAAGGTCATGCCACAGCATCTCAATAGGATTCAGGTCAGGACTTTACCTAGGCCACTCCAAAGTCTTCATTTTGTTTTTCCTCAGGCATTCAGAGGTGGATTTGCTGGTGTGTTTTGGGTCATTGTCCTGCTGCAGCACCCAAGATCGCTTTAGCTTGAGTTGACAAACAGATGGCCGGCCATTCTCCTTCAGGATTTTTTGGTAGACAGTAGAATTTATGCTTCCATCTATCACAGCAAGCCTTCCAGGTCCTGAAGCAGCAAAACAACTCCAGACCATCACACTACCACCACCATATTTTACTGTTGGTATGATGTTCTTTTTATGAAATGCTAGGTTACTTTTACGCCAGATGTAACGGAACACGCATCTTCCAAAAAGTTCAACTTTTGTCTCGTCAGTCCACAAGATATTTTCCCAAAAGGCTTGGCAGTCATCGAGATGTTTTTTAGCAAAATTAAGATGAGCCTTAATGTTCTTTTTGCTTAATAGTGGTTTGCGTCTTGGAACTCTGCCAGGCAGGCTGTTTTTGTCCAGTCTCTTTCTTATGGTGAAGATTTTTAGATGTTGCCCTGGGATCTTTTGTGACCTCTCGGATGAGTTGTCTTTGCGCTCTTGGGGTAATTTGGGGCGGCCGGCCACTTCTGGGTAGGTTCACCACTGTTCCATGTTTTTGCCATTTGTGGATAATGGCTCTCACTGTGGTAATCAGGCCTGGGGGTGGCTACAGAAATTCAACTCAGGTGTGATAAACAACATTTAATTTATATTTTTTTTAACAAGGGGGGCAATCACTTTTTCACACATGGCCATGTAGATTTGGAGTTTTTTTCCTCCCTTAATAACGTAAACCTTAATTTAAAAACTGCATTTTGTGTTCAATTATGTTATCTTTGACTAATAGTTAACTATTTTTTATGAGCAGAAACATTTAAGTGTGACAAACATGCAAAATAATAAAAAGTCAGGAAGGGGGCAAATAGTTTTTCACACCACTGTAGCTTCTCAGTAAGTCACAGTCATCAGTTGGATTGGGTGGCCTTGGTTGACACAATGGACCACAATGGAACCTCCAAATGCTCAACCTTGATCATTATCTTGCAACATCTCTGATGTTGTGCACAATGTTATGATCTAGATGGAATTTTAATTCTGTTTTATTGTGAAATGTTGTAAAAAAAAACCTAGACACAGATTAGCTGTCTTTCCTTCAGAATTTTCTTCACAAGTACACCAAACCCCTCATATGCATTTCCTCACATACTTGCTGAGAAAATGAAAAAGATCAAATCAACTAGGCCATGCAGTCATTCAGGAGGGGGACAGGCGGCCGCCAGTCCTACTGCCCCCTTTTCTCTGTGGGGTTCCACTGTCTAACAGTAAGCCTTGTAAACTACAGAGGGCTGGAGTTCAGCTTTGGCCCCGTAACAGTAGCAGTGAGATGGTTTCTCTTTTTATCTAATTACTATCTGGGTTAATGGTACAATCCTGTGGGAGCCTTCCCTTGGCATTGACGTAATTTTTAACCACCCGTTTCACTTCTTTGCAGTTGCTCCCTCCTCACATCCCTGTTCATGTCTTTTGGACTAAATCTTGCACCCAGTGTGCTCCCTTTACTCCTCATATGCAAGACTTCCCCTTTTAACTGTAGCTCCCAAATGTCCCGACTAATCTCCTCCTGTCACTCACAGACCTTTTAGTTCCTTCCGATACATCTAAATTTGATCCTCCGGTTGTATTGAACCATCTCGCTTCCTTCCTCCCTCTCATCTTTCGCTCATCCTCACACAATTTTCTCTCCCCTCCCCCTCCAGACATAATAGCCTTTTAAACAAGTCCAAGACATCATTGGTACCAAAGCAGCTTAACTTTCCAAATACAATGTTCCGACCAAATGACCAACACATTTGATTAAAAAATCACTGTAAGCCAGTATTTTAGTTACAAATGTAATAACTTGTTCAATATTACACCCCTGAGCATTCAAGAAAAAGGGAATTACTACATTGTAATGATCTTACAGGCAAATATGTTGAGTAAACATAAAAGCAAGAAAACTTAGTACAATTATAAAGTTTTTGTAATAGGTTTCAACAACTTCTAAATATAAAATTAAAGAGACTGTTAAATTGCCCATAGGTATGAATGTGTGAATAGTTGTTTGTCTATATGTGCCCTGCGATTGACTGACGGCTAGCCCAGGGTGCACCCCGCCTCTCGCCCGAAGTCAGCTGGGGTGGGTTCCAGGATACCCCCGCTAATGAGGATAAGCGGCATAGAAAATGGATGGATGGATAAATGGTCTGGATTCACACTTTAACACTATGCATACAAGGCTAGACTTATGCTTCAGGTCAAATTGCAGAATTCCAAATTGATTTACATGTATCCATATCTGACATGATATGTTTAAATTTACTCAACACCTGAAACAATATGTACATATGCCACACAATACAGGTAAACAACTACAAGTTATTATAGAAAAATGGGCTATCAATCGATTATAATGTTTATTTGTGATTAATCACATTTTGTCTAATTAATCACATGTAATCACAGATAGAAATACTTTTTTATGTATTGTAAGGATGTACACTACTTGTAAAAAGTGGAGGTGGCAATATACAAAATAAAAAAAGGCTCTAAAGACTCCTTTACATTCATTGAATGAAGAAGAAGGTGATTTACAACAATAATAGAAGGATAAGCAACTCCAAGGTAAATTTACACTTACCATTCTGTGACCAAAGCTGACCAGTAATGATCATGTCTTTGTCATCAGACACCTCGAGTACAGTATTTAAGCAAAGTTGATAAATCATGTCCGTTACCCTTTAAAGGAAACTTCCTTTAATGCGTTATTAACGAGGTAACTTTTACAGCCCTAACAGAAACATAAGTGTGAACATTGGATGCACAAAATGACCATTTAAATGAGGACTGAGGTTTAAATGCAGGTTTCCTCAGCATTAACCCTTTGCACCTTCCCGCTCCTTTTCGAGCCAATTGTTTTCTGTTTATATGTGTAGTTCAACTCTATTCTGTAAAATTGCCGTATGTGTATATGTGTGGGTGCCATGTGTGTAGAAATGTGCTAAAGTATGGCTCAAAATAAATAATCCATCAATCATTCAATTTGGTTGAACACTTACAAAAATACTAAGAAGTGAAGCAAATATTCTTTGGTGGTGAGCTACAGTTAGTATATGAGCTACCTGTTGGAGACCTCTGACAGTGTAACTGTCTAAAGCTGGACACATTACGTGTTGTTTCTATCAAACACCTCGACACACAACTAGTGTGTAGAAGGCAAGCCATAAGCACTATACTGATAACAAGAGGGCAAGATTGTTAAGTGACACTTTAAAAAATTAATTTGTGATGATGATTGACGTACAGCATCCAATGAACGTAATAGCCACTTCACAAAAACGAGCTACCAGCCTGCTATTGTCCTGGTAAAAAATGTGTAAACAAAAATGCCAGAAAGTGAACAGAGATTAAAAAGTGAGCAATAGATAGGTAGAGCATGTTAGCTGTTGTCATTTGACTACACATTTTAATGGCTAATGTTCTTTCTCCCTATAATAAACAACAAAATGAAAGTTAACACAAGACATGTCGTGTATCTGGTCACACATGCTTATCAAAATAAAGTGCACTGAAACATTTTTATCCTCTTCTTTTCGGCTTATCCCTTGAGGGGTCGCCACAGCAAATACATTTTCGTTTGATTTGATTTCAATGTTTTGATGATATTTTAAATTATTTTCAAATTGGTGGTCAATATGTGCATATATAATAAGCTATATATGCATCTTATTAGCCTATATAGAATATATCCATTCATACAATATATTGCTTTAAATTGTTTTCACGTTTAAAAAAAAAATCCTTGGTGTTAATCCTAAAGTGTGGTGGCTTTTATTTTGTAGTGGCACACCACCACAATCAATTACATGTAGCGGAAACCCTGAGCTATGCGTGGATAAGTTTTAGTACGTACTTGGTAATGTATGCTGTGCATAGATGCAGGCCCCTTTGCTCCAGCAGAGCGGGATGCAGCCACCGTCCTCCATTTGTTCTGTAGAGGGTGCTGTTCCAATCCTGGCCACAGCACCCAAACTAAATTGCAGGGGACCAAAATCAGCATAGAGCCTCAGGCGCTGTCATGTCCTATGCGTTTGGCATCTACCCAACGAGTGTTCCTTTCAAAAGATTTACATGAATGCACCGAGGAAAAAGAACCTGAGATGTATTGAAAAATTTTGCTGGTTTTACTGCTGTCATCCATACCGGAGTAAAATATCCAAAAAGATTAGAGCAGGATGTTAAATATTGGGCAGAGTACCATAATGGTCAAGAAATAAATAGAGCCAGTGTGTTTATTATGTGGCATCCATCAAGTGGTCATGCATGACACATGCTATAAGACGGTCTTGACTGTAAACCATTGAAAAAAATGTGGTATTATCCTCTAGTGCTGTAGTCATTCATTGGTGCTCACTCCTTGAGACATCAGCTAGATATCAGCTATTGCAACATGGCATGTTAACAAGGAAAACAACTTATATAAAATGATCCTCAATCTAACTTCAAGCTCACTTCCTTCATTCAAAGGACTTTGTTCCGACAAATCCTCACAAAAATCTAATTTGGGTCTTCAACCAGCAGCTGTTAATCCAAAAATCAATCCTTGATGTGAAATCCATAGAGCACATGTTCCCCGCAGCCACAGATGTCAGATTGCAGGATCATAGCATCCACCTTTCTCTGGTCATTTTCTGATCTTATCCAAAGGAGACAGCAGGACAGTTGAGTGAACGAAGCAAAGGCATCAGAGAAGAAAGGAAATGTAGGGCAAAGAAGGGCAGAGAAAAGTGGAGCATAGTGAGGGAGCGGTAGATGGGAGCGCCTGACAGAGCTAAGCAAAGAAGCAGAATTTAACAAACAAGAGTATGGCAAAAAGAATTAAAAGGGGTCATACAAGCAAAGAGAGATCACAGAAAGCGGCCAGCTTTAAACCATGCAAAGCTTCCACATAATGCAATGGGCCTGCAGGAGTTAAACGGGTCAGGCAGGTGTCTGATGTCACAGAATGACATCAAGTGACAGAGACCTGAAGGATGAAGTGATGCACATCAAAACTAGGAGCATCCAAAGCGGTGAGGTGAACCCAAGCATAATGAAAGATCAAATCATGTCACAGAAGAGGATTGAAGACAAATTACGCCAGAGATCCGAGTCAGCGCGCTGTTCTGTAGCAGGAGTGGAGCAAACAGATCCCAACACAGGCTTCTGCAGCCGATCACAATTGTGCTGTGCATGCAGTGCAGCGCTTTAGCAGTGAGTGCACGATGGAGTGTGTGTGTGTGTGTGTGTGTGCGTGTGTTTGTTTAAGCTCAAGGAAAAGGGGTTTGCGTACGCAAAAGAGCGAGTGTGCCCCTGCAGATAAACATGTTGGTGACAGCATGCATGTGAAAGTGAGATTTATGGAAAAACAAGTGTATGTGTGTTGACAAGGTACCCAAATAGATACCCACGCTCCGTTATGTCTTTAGTGGAGGCTGCAGTATCAAAAGGTGGTACCGGGCAGAGACGAGTGTGTGCTTGTGTGGTGTTGGGAGGGGATGGCGTGGAGGAAGAGAGAACAAAAATAGATGGTAAAATGTAAATAGAGTCACCAACTAACTTGTATAAGCGGGCGTCATAGGAGCATGGGCCCAAATAAGGGCTTTAAAACGCTGACATACTAGGCATACAGCATATATTTGTCTGTTTAATTTCCTTTTGACTGATTGAACAGTCATCTCTAAATTACGCAGTTCTGTTTTTATCCTTTCACTGTCAGCCCTATTGTCTTTTTCCCCTTTCTATCGTACACGCTCATTTTGCACGCTATTTGCGTCAACATTTTTCGCATTTGACCCTCTTTATGCTTGTGTTCTCCTGCACAATTACCTCCTCTTTACAATCTACACAAGCGGCCACACTGGAAAAAATAGCCATCTGGCTAACAATAGCTTATGTTATGTTGACTAGTTTCCTGGAAACTACCGCGTTTTTTTTGTTTTGTTTTGTTTTTTTAGTATAAGGTGGTAAAGCTCAATATCGGTCTAAGACAACATACAGAAGTCAATTGGTTTGCCTGTGACAGCGAGAGGCAGCAGTTTCAGAAAAACAAAGAAAACCTTTTTGATTAGACTTGCTATGCTAAATTCATCCACACAGTTTGAGTTCCTACAGTGACAGAAATAAAGAACATTTATGTGTTAAAATGAGTGGTTATTAAAAGCATTTTCTTGTAATACTGACTCGGTAAAAAATGGTCTACCATAGCTTGGTGATTCATTTACCGAACCGCAAAGCAAAATGGAATAAAGCAATAACTGAAGAGGGCAATTACATGTTTTATCCTTAAAACCTAAGTCATGTTTTGGAATGCATGAGAAAAGTGGAAAAGAAAATGTAGCTGTGTTTGACCACACCAAAAGACAGCAGCCACAGAACCAATGTTGTAATAATGGTAAAAAGTAGTCTTTGTGTTTTTATTTGTTTTTAGTGTCAACATTTTAGCTTTTTGTAATTACATTATGACTTTTTGCTCTCTTTGTCCACTCTTGTGGTTTTTTTTTGTTTATTTCTGCAATGTGCCTTGTACCATAGATGACCTTGCACTACACCCATGCGTGTTTCGCCAGGAAGATGAGGTGCTGCCAGGCAAAGGAGGAGCGTGTCAAAGCTCTGCCTTGTTGGCTTGGTCTGTCTCTGTCGGGTTGCAGTGTGGAGGTTTTAGAGCTTTCAGACCAGCATTGCAGTGCTGCTGCACAATCAGAGATTAGGGCAGGGCGATATGGACCAAAACTCATATCTAGAATTATAGTATTTAGGTTGAATATCGATGTACAATATATAGCTTGATATTTTGTTCACTAAGTGAACAAAACAAGTTCACAGGTTAAACAAGTCAAAGCCAAATATGCGTGCAAATTTTTTTTATTAAAATGTTTAAAATATTCTTTAATAACAGCAGCTACATTAAAACAGTCAATAACCCTTTTGAAATAAATATTAAAAAAGTTAAATATAATCTTTACTGTTCTTTATAACAAACCCTTAGCTGTGCTAAAATCCACACACAAGAACAAAATATGAAATAAAGTCATTTTTAAAATGTCAGCAGCGACTCAAAAATACTTGAACAGTATTCGTTTTTTTTAGGTAGACATTTTTAAGACATTTTTAATATGTTGTGCCAGGAACACCAACCTATCAAATGCAGGCTTAGATACATTGTCTGACGTCCTCGTGGTAGAGCTCATCATGCTAAATTATTGCGACTGCGAAGCTCGCTGGACATGCGTTGTTTTTGGCAGGTTTTTAAATCGTTTTTTTCCTCCACCATTGCAATACGTTTAGCAATGTGATAGGAAGCAAGCAATGAGCTGTGTTGTGTCAGGAGCTTTGTGAACTAGTTTTTCCTCATACTGGAGTTTGTACCAAGTTTTAAGGTGGTGAAAAAGATTTTAGTGCTTCCAGACTTGATAGTCCATCAATCCATCCATTGTCTATACCGCTTATCCTCATTAGGGTGCCGGGTATGCTGGAGCCTATCCCAGCTGACCTTGGGCGAGAGGCGGGGTACACATAATCGCAGGGCAGACAGACAATCATTCACACTCACATTCAGACTTGATAGTCACTACTTCGAAATACTCAGTCGCTGTTTTTTCTTTTCTGACCTGTTCCTCCACCACAGATGATGTTGCTTCCTTCATGTTTATTGACGACTAAGTGGGGTTCGACCCTCCTCTCTTTTCCGTCAAGCACGGAGAGGGGCGGGACAGGAGCTTACACAAAGTGCGTAGTGCTGAGTGAGACCTCTGCATCAAAAAAAGGTCCAGTCTATATCGATATGAACGATAGGCTTTAAAAAAAATATCATGCTTAAAAGAAATATTGATATATTATTAAGGGTCCAGACAAGTCCTAACATCTGTTTTGATGTTCAACTCTGTTCAATGGAAGAAAAAAAAAAAAACATCCACACGTCACTGGCTGACACTGAGGCTGGGAACAGCAAGGTAAGTTGGATTGCAGGGTTTATAGTGTGTGTAAAGCTATAAAAGTGTGGTTCCAATAATGTCTCGCCACTTTCATATTACATTTATTCTGACAGGCTTCTGGCTTCCCTGTTCTTGCGAGACAGCTTTTCTACAAACAAAACTTGTCACGTTTTAATATTCCAAGATCTCGTGACTTGAGCTCTCATCACGCCCTTGGTGTATAGTATAGTCATGAGTATTTTTTTATACTGCAACGCAAGCAAACTGAGTGCAAGAGTGCCACAGTGATTAAATGCTATGTTTATTATGCACAGTGTTCCCAAGGTTGAATATGCCATTGCCATTGTGTTCCAAAAGCAGCAAGACAACATCATCTCATCAAGTTTCAGACCTCAACCTTGATGTCAGCTCTGGGACACACATCCCACTGAGACTTGCCAAGTTAATGTTAAGAAATGTGATTTATGTTTGAAACCTTCTCAAGCCACACATGCTTCTAGTTCTAAATATACAACACCCTACTGGAACACAATTGTTACTTAGCAACAGCCAAGAACGGCTTACAAACCATAAGCATCTCGAGCTCTACCTCCTAACCCAATTCCATCCTACTACACATTAACACCAGGCAAATCTTTCAAAGAGCAATAAATTGCACTCTGGAGAGATGCCGGCGAAGCCAAAATTAAACAGAAAGAAATTAAACGAGGACTACAAAGCTGGTTATCACATTACAGCATGTCATGGCAATCCCTGCTTTCACTGCACCAAGGCACATCTTTGTGCTGTATAGAAGTGACATTAGACAAATCTGATGCAATGCCAGGTGCTCATTGCTTTTCACCTTGCACAATTTCTTCTGTCTGATTTTGTTATGTATTCAGTTAAAATATTGCAGAAATCTCAAGGCATTAACGCATTACAGCCAATACTTGAAACATGAACTAAAGTGGCACATACTGTACATTAATGCCTCCAGCATTCACATATATAGTATTCTGCACCATTTTTCATCTATGTATTATTATTATTATTTTTATTCCACCCTTTTTTGTCCGCTTATATAAACGGTCTGCAGCAGATGTGTGTGCGTGTGTGTAGTGATGCGTTGATCGCGAACTTCAATAGGTCAGTGGCCAACACAAAGTGCTCAAATTGTTGGTCAATTTGCTAATATTTGCATAGCAGCATTTTTAGCTGTATTCATTGGAATACACGATTATACAGTTATAATAGGTGACAGCTAAGTATTAAAAGATGCCAGCATGCTGATATTAGCTTAGTAGCATGTTTAGCTGTTTTGATAGATAACAAGTGAGCCGTCAAAAAAGGGTGCAACAACACGCAATAAAAAAGTAGAGGACAAACTAATCGGCTCTCTGCGACAAGACCTGGCTCTTTCTGTTCATTTCAAAGAGTCGATTCATTTCAAAGAGTCGATTCGATTCCAAAATGTCAAACTCTCAAGCTCACTAGAGCATTGCAAGCATTAAATAGTTAGTATCATTTTTCAACCGATTTCATGCAAACATCCATCAAAATGTCCGGCTCAGCTGGAAAAGAGGTGCTAACTAAAAAATATTTCTGTAAAATGCACAGTTTTTGCAAAATTCCTCGTTTTCCGGGAATTTTTTCCCGTTGGAAATGAATGGGAAAATATTCATAGGCCCATTTTTTTTACATTTCTCAACCGATTCGGACCGTGCTCAAGACAAAATGCTCAAATCGTCGGGAAGTTTATTGCTTTGCAGCCGCTTGGTTCTACACCACACGGTGAGGGCGTTCTCTTTGAAAATTCCTCCCAGGTGTCTTCCCAGAGAAGTCTTGCCTTTGATGTGAAGTGTGTGCGTTTGTGTGGACTGTAGTTGAGGGTCTATACAGCAGAGGGCAGCACTGCTTGTTCAGAACCAATGTGTGAGTGAAGAAGAGTAAATACAGGAAGTGTTTCCAAGGTTTCCACACAGACTTTGAATTATTCACACCACTATAGCATTAGCGTAGTAGCATTAGTAGCATTTTTTAGCTGTTTTCATTGGAAGACACATTTCTACTATTATGCTAGGTGATAGCTTAATGACATAAGATCCCAGCATGCTAATATTAATGTAAGAGCATTTTTTCATAGACAAAAACATATAAACGGTCTGCAGAAGATGTGTGTGCGTGTGTGTAGTGATGAGTCGATCGCGAACGTCAAGAGGATTGTGGATAACACAAAGTGCTCAAATTGTTTGCCAATTTAATGCTTTGCAGTGGTTATGGTCTGAGCCATATGGTGAAGGCGTTTTCTTTAAAAAAATCTTTCACATTATTTTATACTAGGTATTAGCTAGGTGATAGGAGATGCCAGTATGTTAATATTAGCATAATAGCATTTTTAGCTGTATTCATTGGAATACATGTTTATACAGTTATGATTAGCTTAGTAGCATTTTTGGCTGTTTTGATAGATAACAAGTGAGTCGTCAAAAAAGGGTGGAAGAAGAGGACAATAAAAAAGAAGAGGACAAACAAATCGGCTCTCTGCGACAAGAGCCGGATCTTTTTGTTCTTTTCAAAGAGTCGATTTGTTCCAAAGAGTCGATTCAATTCCAAAATATCCAACTCTCCAGTTCACTAGAGCATTGGAAGGATTAAATAGTTTAGTACTATTTTTCAACCGATTTCATGCAAACATACATCAAAATGTCCGGCTCAGCTGAGAAAGAGGTGCTACCCCAAAAAAATCCTTTACAAATCACAGTTTAGCAAAATTTCTTGTTTTCCGAGATTTTCCTCCCATTGCAAATGAATAGCGAGATTTTCAAAAGTTCATCTTTTTTACACTTCTCAACCAATTTGGACCGTGCCCAAGACAAAATGCTCTAATTGTTGAGAAAATGATTGCTTTGCAGCTGTTGTGGTCTGCTCCGTACAGCGAGAGCGTTTTCTTTGAAGTTAGATGCACGCGCTTTTCCCAAAGATGTGTGTGCTTGTGTCTGGACTGTAGTTGAGGGTGCATGTAGCAGAGGGCAGCTACATTTATGTTATTATGCCGTGTGTAGCATGCAGCGGCATTGCAGTTTAGATTCAGCGTTGCCAGCATTCACACGCAATTCCCTAACCCTGATAAGGATACATCACAAGCTTGTACTCACCCGCATAGTGTGATTGTCGTGAAATATCTGAAACACAAAGAAAAAATAGGGTCATTTTGAAAGTGGGGCTACAAACATAATTGCCACACTTAAAACCATGAAATTTGGGGGTATTCTGCAAAGCGAGTTTAGTGGGTTAGCGAGCTAGGTTGAGTGTAAAGCTGGGCTTGCCTGTTAGCGAAGGTAGCTCTCTTTTAAAGCAGTTGTATCATAACCTAAACTACTCACTCATAACCTGGTCCCGACCAGAAAAAAAAAATCATCAGTATTCCCTGATCATAATATGATATCCATTAATAACCAAGACAGATTTACCGGTAATCGAATACGCTGGATATGCTTACTTTTTTAGTCGAGCACCAGGAATAAATTCAATATGAAATATTAATAATTAGGCCAACGTTAGCAGACATACAGTATATGTCAGTTGCGTTAGTACTCAGCCCGTTAGTCTTCTTATGTTACAATATTTTCTGCAGGAATAAGCACTCTGAGGAATCAATCAACTGGAAGAAAACATGTATTTATTAAAACAAGTTTAAAAAATTGTCACAAATTAAAAATTTACGTCATCTACATCAACACTGCCATCTTGTGGTCATAACGAGATACAGCAATATTATATAGAAAATGGATGGATGGATGGATACTTATTTTGTGAAAGGATTTGTGTTAATATTAGGGCTGTACAATAACGGCTTTTTTTGTGAATATCCTATATGCCGATATTGTCCAATTCTCTGTCCAATTCCGTGTTTTTTCCCCCACTTTATTTTGCTATTGGCCAGGGGCGCTGTATAACGGGGAAAAGTCAAGACAATTCCCATGTCCCTAGACTGCCCACAAATAGGTAATTACTAGTACAATTAGTAATTAATTAATTAATGATTTTTGTCATGGGACCCAGAATTCCTGGCTGGAATTCTTGGCCCT
The DNA here is from genome assembly GCA_024372805.1 of Oostethus manadensis. NCBI lineage: Eukaryota > Metazoa > Chordata > Actinopteri > Syngnathiformes > Syngnathidae > Oostethus > Oostethus manadensis. The sequence goes on along the minus strand of QODF01000064.1, from coordinate 2,699,689 downwards.
GTTACTGGTTATATGGTATAAACCATAAAATCACCTTATTATTGACACAAAAACACAACAAGAACATAATATCACTGCATGGTGACACCGCATCACAGCATTGGGAGTCTTTGGATCTGAGACTACATTGGTGAAACATCCAGGTACGTGAAAAAGCACTGCTTCTACTGCTGTCAAATGCTGCTCATATCGTCCGATTAATTCAATTATTTTTCAAGTTATTAGCTTAGCCTTAGTCAAGATACTACACTGCACTACATTGCATGGGCTGCAATAGTGCTAGCCACTGGTGATCGGGTGATCCACTGGTAAGTTGGAGTACCATTTAATTCTTGGTGAATTGCTTGGGGAATTTAAGTTTTGTCGAGTTGCATCTTGAGCACAAAGCCTGGGATGGTTGAGCCAGTTTCTCAGAATACCCACTTTAACTGAACTAAACTTGTTCTAAGACTAAGACACGTTCGCATCCAAAAGCAATACAATGTCATACATATTGCAAATAATGTTTAGAATAAGGTCAAGATGTCAAAACAAATGTATTGCTTTTTCCACCCAAAACCTGGACCCCGAAGACAAGACACGTGAATTTCTGTTACACTTTGTAACCTTGGTGATTTTGCGTCATATGCGGATCAATACCATTATTTGAATATATATTGTATTATCAACAACGGCCAAAAATGTTGTGTAACTTTTGTTCAATGGTTTTTAACTAACAGAAAATGACCTTCTGAATTGGAAATCTCAAGAAGGTGTTTACATGTCTCAAAAGTTCTCTAAATACAGTATTTACAGGTATTTACTGGTTATTACAGGAAAACTGTCTATATGCAAACATGGTGAATGAAGAAGAGTATGTACACGCCACACATTCCTGTCATAGCTGTGCTATAATTAAGTACTTTACCCTAGTACTGTCAGCTTGCACAATTTCATTGAACCAAAATGACTCTAAATAATCCACAAAGTCAGAAACATTACCGTGATACAGCACTGTCTAATGAAGTGATAGCAAGTAAATATGTCTTAGTGGTCTTGAGCAGTGTTAGTCCAAGTCAGTCCAGGAAAGAGGAGGGAGGGGGGACCATGCTGGTTAAAATAGACAAGGATGATTACTTCCTTCCTAATTTCTGACACAGCACATCTTTGGTCGATTGATGATTGTATCTTTCATCTTTGTGACTGTCTCAGTGTTTTTGAGCTTTTAATGGCCATCCATTTTTTCCACAAAAACTGTAGTCTCCATACCGTCTATATCTGGCTTAGGGTTTTGTGACATCATGCAATTCAGATCATGGGTCTACTGATAAGAGGTCGGATAAGCTATTAGGAAAGAACTGAAAAGATGTTTGAAAGCAAATTACCTTACTTTTTGGGGTTTTACCAACCATTTTGGTCCTTGACACCTTGACATAGGGTTAAAAATACAGGTAAATAAAATAAGAAAACAACACACTGTTGGTCCTGATGTTTAAGGACCTGTTTAAACTGCCTATTATCTATTTATTAGCTCTACATATTCCAGACACAAAACAGCACAATCACTACACAAGTATTTTAACATCTACGTGTACAATGACCCAGACTTTAAACCGGTTATCGAAGACAACACTGAAACATCTATCACTGCTGCAAAGCGGTCTTCTCGCATAAACACTGACTTCAACACATTGCACTCCTACGCGTGATGCTGTCAGTTTTCTTCCTTCTCTCTCCAGTTCACAGCAGAGAATGATTGCCTCTGGCTGCAAACCCAGAACTGATGCAATGCTGAGGGCATTGCACAATTTTCTAAATTTCTCTTGGAGATTAATAAAGTATCTATCTATGTATCAATACAACTTTCTCTTCTACACAAAATCATTCGGTTGAGAAAATTTTCACTCCCATTGCACAAAATCCTAAAAACTGCCACTAACGCGTTAAGGAGAGCATGCTAGTAATGTGCGGATCGATATTTCTGATACCAGCTCTTCAAGATTTAAAGTCAATTCTGAAATCTAAATACTGATACTTTTGATACTTTAGATATGTGATTTTGTTTTTTCTAATGTTGTATTTTAGCTTGGCTATATTTTTAATCACCCCACTACCTTAATATACTTCAAGGGTTTACAATAAATAAAAAATTACTATGATGTATTTATGCTATGATTAGAAATTCTGTACACTACTTTTTTAAAATTTACCAGACACATTAGGTGAGTATCGAATTGGTATAGTCGATACCAATAGTCAAGACGCTTAGCCTTCACATTAACAAGGTTGTTGCAAGCCACCAAAAATAACTGAATGTATGGGAAACACTGGATTTGTTAATGACAGGATACTGCAAAACACTTTATTCAATTTTTGCAAATGTTTTTTTTGAAACACATTAAACCTTTCAGCGACTTTTTATTTACTATTTTAACGGGCCTGCAAAAGCTATTCTCATTTATTTGTTGAACAATACCACAACTATGTTTGATACATGTTGGTGTTTAGTAACACAGTCTAATTCACAATTCTGACCTTTAATTCCAATTTACAGTTATGCACTCACCCCTTGTTATGACACATTTTGCTACGCTTGGGATTTTAAGTGTGTGAACACAAACCAGGGGCACCACGCACAAAGTTTACAAACACATAAACTGATTCAGACCAGAGAAAACCAACTACACTGTAAATGTGTAAAGCACCCTAACACAGTGCATGCACATCTATTAAATTGACGTCATCTGTAAAATGGCATGAAAGTGTGCCCTTAACAGACTGGATGCTCTCTACCATTCAGCCATCCATTTTGCCTCTGGTGCCTCAGCCCACCACTGTGATCTGAAAGGCTGGCCTTCCAGCCACACTCAAGAGACTTCATCTCAGGCTTCTACTTGCCAATAAGACTCTTCAAGGGAGAATATCTCACCATCCACTTGCACCTTTCCATCACATCATCCGAGATCCAGTGACATCATTACGTTGTCTCTTCCAAAAGCCAGCACTGTCTCTAGCCAAAATTCCTTCCGTTTTGGTGCAGCGAGAGACTGTAACTCAATTAGTTATGTTGTCTTTTTTTTTGTTTTTTACTTCAATGTTTTTTCCTCACTGATTGTATGATTACATTATGGATTACATTGTGTAAATGTTTCATTTTCACTTTTTGCTGGGGCCTCTTGCCAGGTCATCATTGTAAATGAGAAGCTGTTCTCAATTGAGCTTACATGGTAAAATAAAGGTGAAATAAAAAATAAAATAGATAAATACAAGGGAGCATTATTAATGTACGGGTTCTAGCGTGATACTGAAATCATGATACTTCCGATACCAGATTTTGGTGCTCTTAAATCGATACTCAAATCAAAATATCTTTACTTTTGATACTTCTGTCATTTGAGGTAATGTACCGTAATTTCTGGTGTAGCTGCTACTTTTTTCTAAAATTTTGAACTCTGCAGCTTATACAGCAGGCTGGCTAATTTATGGCCATGTTCTAATCTTGTGATATCTCCTTTTCTTCAGAACTACTATTACTACTCTTTTAAATACGGTTTTGCTCACAAGGAAAATTGGTTTCACGAGCTGTCAGGGAATTCACGACAAGCTTGTTAACCCATTGGAAATCACAGGAGTTCATTACTTAATATATCAGTCTGACTCACTGTGTCATCTTACACATCATTTCGGTACCAAGTAGAAATTTCAAAAAGCATGGTAACTACTGCAAAGACAAGATGCAAGATAACAATATAGAGGAGACACTTTGTATACGTTATAGGTGCACTGTGTATACCACGTTTGAAGAATCCATGTCAAGACCCCCGGGGTATACAGAAGCCTCCTGTTATTCGAATGGGTTGCAAATGGCAAAAAACCAAGAGTAATAAACGACGGGAGCTACGGCTAGGCAAGTCCATCATTTGTACAGTCCATCTCTTTAGCAACAGTCAAGGGAACTTCTCAACTCACACAACACACTTAAGGCCTTCAAATTATTAGCTCCTGTTGTTGCTGGTCGTGTTCATAAGATTAATATGTCAAATAATACACCAAAATAAGGGTGTCATGAATAAATAAAATGAAAATAAATAATGAGAAATATAGAGGCAGGATACAGTATTTTGTTCAAGTGTATTCCTGTAAAAAGAAAATTCATAACATTTATATTCAAGCAAAATATTAAACAGTTTGATATTTACATACTAGATGAAAATAGCCCAGTAAGAAATTCACAGAAAGTTGATCAAAAGTTCATTTCACCTCACTTCATTGGAAAGTTCATTTAGTCCATCTTTTTGGACTTCATTTAGTCCAAAAAGATCTCTGGTTAGCTCCCATTTAAACCATGTGAAATTATATGCCCTAGTCTTTTAAAAGCATCGGAATCGAGAAGCGTTAGGAACTGGAATTGAAACAAGGAATGAGAATTGTTCAAATTCAAATGATAACCAACCCTACTGACATTGGGCCCTAATAAATCAGTTTTATTTTTTCCCAAATTCCGCTTTATTTTTTTCCAAATTAATTTTTTTCCGTTTACATTTTTTAGAATTCTGTTACATATTAAACTTTTTTTTTTTCCAGCATAGTGTGTGGGATTTTTGTGTTAGCGAATACAAGGTCAGTTAATTAAGTGCAAAAAAACCTTACATTTACTGATGAAATACATTAATTGAATATTTTGCTCAGTAATTGTGTTCTAATGGGATGTCAGTCTCTGCACACATTGCTACAAAATCTTCAACCAACTGTAAAGTGATGGGAAGCTGTAGTCACTCATGCAGCTCCAACTGCATGTGTAAGACATTTTTTATGATTTGCTTATTTTGTTTACATTTAGATGACGTGTCAAACGGCCTCCTCCCTGAGTCACCACCTTATCGTGGTGAAGGAGTTTACGTGTCCCAATGATCCTAGGAGCTAAGTTGTCGAGGGCTGTCATGCCCCTGGTAGGGTCACCCATGACAAACAGGTCGTAGGGGAGGGACCAGACAAAGAGCGGCTAAAAAGACCCTAATGAAGAATGATACAATTGGACTTCGTTTTCCCTCGCCCGGACGCGGGTCACCGGGGCCCCCCTCTGGAGCCAGGCCCAGAGGCGGGGCACGATGGCGAGCGTCCAGTGGCCGGGCCTGCACCCATGGGGCCCGGTCGGGCACAGCCCGAAAAGGTAACGTGGGTCCCCCCTCCCATGAGCTCACCACTCGT
>QODF01000064.1:2668006-2681555 GCA_024372805.1 Oostethus manadensis | reverse complement strand
CCCGTCCCTTTTCAGGTAAGGTCCGGCATCGAAATGTGGCGCAACAAAATTCATAATAAACGCAGTCAAATGTCAAGGGAGACTCATTTGGATTATGAAGTCTCCCTTGGCAAATACATTTTGCTCAGCATTTAAAGGCAGCTTGACTCCCATTTAGCTGTTATGATGCTGGACAAGACAAAATAAATAAATAAAAAAGAATAGAAAAGAAGTCACAAGAAAAAAGTTTATGCCTCAGCTGACCAACATTAACAGCACTGATCATTACCAAATTCATTTTTTCATTGCTTCTGTAAGGCCAGGGTGTCCAAAATGTGGCCTAGGGTGCACCTTGGTTTTATTGGCCTTTAGTACATAGGAAAAAAACAGCAGCCATAAAGAAAAAAGAGCAAAAAGAAATAACGTAACAAAAAAGGTAGATAATAAAAAGTCTAAAGATATGCTTTGTCACCTACAACCTTGTAGCCTTTTTAAAGTTAACTACTTTGAAATGTGTTAATTTCAGCACGCAGCTCATTTTTTTGCCAGCCTGATTGGAAAAAAGTATCCATTTTGATACTAATAATGCAACTAAAAATAATAGTGTACATTTTGTGAATTATAACCCAAAGCTCACACAAATTGTGTCTTTAAATATATGTAACGTAGTATTTTCGTGAAATTGTATTTTATTTTTATTAAGATCCTTACCATAAAAATCCCTCAAAGCACTGTACTTTGGATTGTTTCAAACATCCTTAATGTAAAAAGTGTCAAAATGGCATCCTTCAATTTTTAAAAGTTTGGACACCCCTGGTATAGACAAAGGGGATCAGTTAAGATTTCTGCACATGACTCTACATACTATAATTAGAACAATCAAGCATTATTTATAACTGAACACATGTTTTGCATGAATGAAAACAAAAGTGTGGCCTTTTAAATCCAAGCACAGTAAAACTAAATATATAATATGCAAGGGGCCTTAAGCATGCCGCAGTGGATGTGTCGTCTTTAAAGAAATTCTTCAGAAATTCCTCTCATATATTATTCATCACAGCGTCATAACGCAAACGAGAAGCTTTGTAATGAAGATGCAACCTACCAACCACACTCTTTATTCACTGCATCAGTTGTTTTTGCACATACAGTGCATGCATTCATGCAGCTGGTACACACATACACATAATGCCACATGTATCGTGGCGTTGGGCTGCAAATTAATATCTCACAAAATTGCCCTAATAAGTTTTGTGTTAGGAACTGTGCAAGGATGATGACAAACAGGAATTCAGCTATTATTTTATTTAATGCAGCTTATCTGGGTAAGAGCAAAGCTTAAGATAAAACCATAAGCCGTTATTAAAAAACATCGAGGAAGCCGTGCCAGATGGATTGGGGTGCATGACGGTGCTTTCCATTAACCATGGAGGTGAAATACAAGTGGGCAGACCACCATCTAGTGGTCCAAATGTGACGGTCCACAACGTGATGTGGGGAAATGCAGCTCCACAATCGCTGTCGCTTTAATGCATCACTCACACTCACACAATTTGACAGGAATGACGGGTGAGCGTCGACTTTGGTCACGGGATGATCTACATGGCACATCAACAGTTACAAATTACTTAACAAAGAAGGTGCGTTCAAGTCTTTAAAACACCCCTCCAAAGTGTAGTATGGGCTCATATCAATTTAAATGCACGTCACATTGTAAACAACACATTACAAACGGGCAGTAAACATGAATTAACCAAATATCCCGGACAGTACAAATTCGTGTCTCATTCCTCACAGTTCTGAGCGCTTCTTACGGCAACTTGCACTTGCTACTCTTCACCAGTAACAGGCGCTGTTGCGACACTTCTGAATAATGTAACAGCACATTAACACTCCGTTGCACAAAGAAATATACACACTGTGGAATTTGTTTTCATGATTATTTATTGAAATGTCCATTCAGCTGTCCATCTTCTATGCCGCTTATTCTTCTACAGGTTCAAGCATTTTATATGCTATAAAAAACATTTAGTTTGAACATACACATTTACAAAAATAACCTCCTGATACATGTAAAAATACATCTTAACATGCTTATTTTACTCATACACATGTAGAGCTAATTGTTGCACAAACTAAGAACACATTTGCATTATTTTTCTTAGTTGGCTTAATAAATAAAACTTACTGATATTGTTTTTGAAAATTATCATTGTACAAATGTCTGCAATCAGCGACAGAGGATGAGAGAAACTGGTTTAGCTATGGCTGTAACCTTTGGGTGCAGATAAAAGGGTGTGGCAATTAGAAAGAGGGTGGAATTTGGTAAAAGCAGGTATGAGATATGTTTTAACTTAAATGTATGAGCTAATATACTGTAGTGTGTGTGTATGTGTGCACTCTAGCATGCCACTTCAGTGGACTTTGAAATCATGCGGTCCATGTTGCTGTTGGAGATGCTTTCCATGGAGACATCAGTATGGGAGCGTCCACGCTTCTCCTCTGCGCCGTGTGAGTGAATGCGGCCACGTTGCAGTTCATTGGTGTGCGCGCGGCTCCGAAGGCCCTCCGCGGATGAGATGCTAGAGCTGGAGGTGGTCCGTGACCGGAGTCTGGTCATACTGGCACTGGACACTGTGGATAGACAAATGTTGCATTAGTGTATTTCAAAGAAGGTCATACTGATGAATTAAAGTTATCTACAGACCAAAATATGCAATAACAAGTGAACAAGTGCAGAAAACACTTTTTGTACTGTCTTATGAATACATGTAATGTTAAATTGTTGTGACATACGGTATCCCAGGCCCTGGATGAAATATTTGAGGGCTTCAATCACTTTGGCTGGCTGTTAAGAAACAAAATATTTATGAATTTAACATTTATAGTGGAGAATCACTGCAGCGATCATCAAATATACTGGCATACCTGAGCCACTTGGGGAAGTCCTCCACAGTCAGCCATCTAGTGGGTCAAAGCACAGGAGTTACGATACAAGATGATATTTAACAACAAGGGCTTACCCGTTTAGTGTTCATTGTCACCTTGAGCAGCGTGGCCTTGGTTGGGTTGAGCTTGGCGTTGCAGTCAACCACGACCTCCACAGCTGGAGAACTGTCTCCAACAACCAGCAAAGTGGAACATCTGGGAAATACCACAAAGGAAGATTTAGCTAGTCATTCATTATGAGTGGTTCTTTCCTGCAACAATGTGCCACCATGTTCAAGTTCTGCTTTTAACATATAGAAAGAAATAAAGCACACCACTTTGACTATTAAGTAATCACCCAGAGAAAGTGTTAGATCCCGTATCCCCATTGCATTTTGATTAATTGGCATGTCAAGGCATTTTAGACAATCATGTTTCCAACAGATTGTGTTGCAGCATGATGAAGAAGAGTCTAGTGTGGGACACATGACCGCAACAAACACCTTTGGGGTGAACTACAATGGGAATTGTAAGCCATTGTGACCTCTGACCTCAAAACTGCACAGTTGTCGCCAGTTTTTTCTGAAAATAATATATTTTTTTCCTAATAATAATATTCCAGATTAAGTTCTTGGAAGTGTCTTGACCATACATTCCAATACTTTTGGAATTGGAGTCTCAAAATAATTCATAGGTGTGAATGTGAGTATGAATGGTTGTTGGTATATACTGTATGTGCCCTGTGACCAACCAGGTTGTACTCAGCATCACTCTGGCATAGGCTCACCCGCGGCCTGCATTAACGCAATTCAACTTTTGCCCATACATGTAAACTACAAGTTCCTCTAGTGTTCTTACTTGAGAGTCCTGACGTTGACGTTTCCTCCGGCAACAGGCCTCTCCACCTCAAGAGTATTGCGGCTGTTGTAGGCACGGAAGAACTGACCCACATTGTACTGGTTCATTGACGTGGTGATGTGGTGGCGGTAGGTAGCTATGAGGTCATGGTTGGACTGGATCTCATCCTAAAACGTCAGTTTCAAAGTAAGTTAAAGCAAAGGTAGCTCAAGTACTAGTTCATCAACTCAGGATGCAAACTTACCTTTCCAAATAAGTGAGTGATAATTGTGTCAGGGAGGGTGTGAGTCCATTCAGTAATCTGTAACCGACAGAGACTGTTAAATGTCCTTTTTCGGAACTGAGCCAGTCATGAGTCACACATACAGAGACACACACGGCGCTGACCTTGTTTGTGACAGTATCTATTAATCCTTCAGCATTAGGGTTGATGTTGATCAGAACCAATCCGTCCACCAGGTCGGGGTGATTCAGCTAAACATGGTGACACACAATTAGCAGCTTTTATATGCAAATATGATCCAGGCCACACTAAAATGATCAATAACAACATAAGAAATATTTGTCATATTGTATTTTTCTATATAAAAAAATTTGAATTTGGTCGTTGTTGTCCTCAAAGTGAGCTGAAGAAACCTTTTGGATTTTGGATTGGTCTTCAACAAAAAAGAAAAAAAAGAAGAGTCCAGTTGCCTTAATGAAATGTTCACGGATCTGGATGACTGGGAATCTACATAGACTTAAATGCACCATAGATACCATGTACCATGTAAGTGTAAGATGATTTTTTTACATCAACATTGTGATATTAAAGACTCAAATGAGGTTTGAAAAAGAAAAATTGAGGACTCACGGCAAAATTTGCCAAAATATAGGCGCCTGCTCCAACTCCCAGTCCAATCACACAGTGCAACCTGTTAAACACATTCAAAATCAGTATCTGATCTAAGGTATTAGTTGGAGATTATCATGGTAAAACATGAGGATTATCAGGTCTCACCCAAAGTGTTTGATCACGGCAGGCAACACTTCGGACAGCTGGTCCATGGTCGGATAGGAATACCTGAGAGGTCAAAAGTCAGCATTTCGGATGATATGCAATTATCCAATAAGAATAAGCTTACCAGTAATAATAAAGACTACTTACGTTGTTGGGAGAGTTTTGGCCCCCTCGTGTTGTCCTGGCGCTTCAACATGACAAACCGGCAAATGTCTGATAATTTCTTGCATGTCCTCGTGTGTGAACAGAGTCTCGAAACATGACTTGTCTATGGAGAGGCGCAAAAATGAATTGATCAGTTTGCATCACCGTCACTCTCTGTTAAAATGCAAAAATGCAAATGAGTAAACCATTCTCCAAAACCCTTAAGACAGTTCATAGTTAAAGTAGTTGATGTTAAAAACAATGTCTTGATTTGATTAGATTAGATGTAATATGTAAAATTCATAGCTATGTGATATTGCTATTGTGGTGTTAAGTAATGTGGATAAGGAGCTAATACATACGGTTCAGTCCAACATCATGAAATGTCAGAATGACTGGGCGGTTTGCCTTCGGGGTCCCCGTCATGATGCAGTGGACTTTCCCATACTGAGTGTCAACATGCTCCTCCTCAAAAAAAGAGAGAATAATTCACCCTTTTAGAAGATAAAGCAGGAAACAGGTTGTAGATCGTGTTTCAAGACAAAACAAAGGTATTTCTGGTGCATTTCTGGTGCATACCCAGAGCAGATACCTGAGTCAGTATGTTCCTCCTTGTTCATAAAAAGCAACACATAAATGTAATATGCTCTCTTTGTTGTAGTACTTACAATGATGTGGGGCTCAAAGACAGAGTCAGACTCATTCTCGTCCAGAACCATGGCTGCTGGTGCACAGAAGATTCAAATGACAGAAAGAAGGGAGACTTCCAAAAGATTTGTGGTGCACAAGTGCGCAGGTACCAGTTCAAGATGTGTGACAGAGCATTTGTTTGAGTTGCTTTATATACGCGCCAGCCGTGACCTGTAACTAAGCTCCAAGTCCAACCTGGCTCGCGTGTGGCCAAATGGCTCCTGTTTTAATCTCATCTCGGGCTGCTTCAGTCCTACAGAGCCATTATTGGAAGGCTACCAAGAATTAGCAAAGCACCAAAGATCACAACTCCTTGTTTGTACTGTTTAGTATGTATTCATCTAATAATACAGAGACACTCTTATACATGCATTATAAACGTTTAGGAGTGCAATTATACTGTACATACAGTAAATGACTCATGGATAATCGCTTCATTTCTCAAATGGTTTTACTTTAATTAAGACGATGCCATCACCACATTTGTCAACCTAATACTTCCAATAATATCTATACAAATATTGCACACTAAAGCCAAACCATTATTTGTTTAATCTGTTTTGTACACCACTTACTGTATATAGGTAGCGCAGGTAAACAAGTTCCATGCGTCAGCAACAAGTTCAGCCAAGCCATTAGTGGGTCATTTCCCTAATCTCAGTGTGCCATCTGTTGCTCACAGAAAACATTCTGTATTTCTGTCGATGAGTTGACCTTGATGCTGTACTTCTAAATGGGGAGCTAAACGCTAATGTACTAGACTGTACGCTTTAAATTCTTGACATGTTCTTGTATGTCACTAGGCCATGTTTCTTAAACACCACTACTGCATGGGTGTCCTCAGCCATTTTCAACGTGTAGTTTGTTTTTGTTGGCCATAGGCACATTTTGAAAATGTAATTAATTCATTACAATGAAATATTCTATTTGAAATATGATATTTACTATTAGGCCCCGCACGGTGGTTGAGTGGGTAGCATGTTAGCCTCACAGTCAGGAGGTTCAGGGTTGGAATCTCCGTTGTGCATCTCTGTGTGGAGTTTGCATGTTCTCCCTGTGCGTGTGTGGGTTTTCTCCGGGTACTCTGATTTCCTCCCACATTCCAAAAACATGGGTGTTAGGTTAATTGGCGACTCTAAATTGTCCTTTAGAGTGTGAATGTTTGTTTGTCTGCCCTGCGACTGGCGACCAGTCCAGGGTGTACCCCGCCTCCTGCCCAAAGTCAGCTGGGGTAGGCTCCAGCATACCCGTGACCCTAATGAGTGTAAGCGGTATAGAAAATGGATGGTTATTTACTATTACACTAATTTGCTTTGTCACCTATAGCATATAACAGGGGTAAGGAACCTTTTTGGCTAAGAGAAAATCACATATTTTAAATTCTATTTCTGTGAGAGCCGTATAATACCTTTTAACATTGAAGGCAACTAAATGTGTGCATTTTTAAGCAAGCCCAATAACGTTATACTAAAGCTAACCAATAATAAAAACATGCATCTTATCATTAAGGAGATTTCAGATGCTGCTTGGTTTTGCACTATACTCTTTTTCTTTCTCTTAGCCATTTTCTTCATCAAAAGGATTTGCTCTGCAGAATTAGTAAGCGGACTGTTTGATCAATTGAGGGACATTTACTTCTTGACCTCTCAATGACCCGGTAGAAAAATGGATGGATAGATTACAATGCATAGTAATGTGTTATATTTTGAACATTACTTTCTACACTGATTTCTGTAAAGTTTTACAAAATGTGTCAAAGTGGCCCCTGCTTTCACTTTTTGGTACCTCGGTACCCCTGGCGCATACAATTTCCCAAAATTCCAAGTACTAAAGTACTAACTACGTAAAGTTTCTGTCACGTTGACCAGGGGCCTGATGTTCAAGAAGTAGATGCAAGAAAAAGGGTGTGAAAATGCCGGAATGCTTTACACTCAGTCAGCTATCCCAGTTCGACATCCCGGCTTTTGCTTGTGTGCTAAAGTCGAAGTCAAAATACAGACAGTAGCAGCTGGCTGAACGGAAACAAACCAGACTGCGCTGTGTCACCGCTTTTGAGGTATACTGTATTACCGCCACTCCATGTTTGTCACATACATTGAGCCGTGAGAAGTGCCGGTACAACAGCTAATCCGTTTAGTCGCAAAGGGCAGCAGATGGGTCTTACTCAGCCCCAGGTCAATGTAAAGCCTTTTTAGCATCAGTCTAACCTTTACGAAACTATGAATGACCTGCTGGGCTAATTCATCAGAGACTTCTGTCCCACTTTTCTTAGCCACGTCGATATGCCAGAGCAGCATAAACGTACAGTATTTTACATGTCACGCCGACGTTAACTTAGGGCCTTGGCTGTGTGCATGTTGACTCACTGCGAAGACTTTCAAACTAAAGTGAAACATTCAGCGTTAAATGTCCCCAAAGCTGCACAATTTTGACCACAGAACAAAAAATGGCATTTACTGTGATAGGAGAATGCGGTTCCTGCTCAGTAAGGTTGGCCAACACTGCAAATGTTGGCATCGATCCAGTACCATGTAAATGCAGGCCTAGTACTGCCAATACCAATAAAGTCAATAGTGCAAAAAGCCAAACAAAAGAAAAGAACTACCATTGGTTCTCAGTCAAATCCTTTGGAAGTCTGTCATTAATGCCCTCCTGGGTCTAAGAACCTATTCCCTGAGTTATATGAGAGTTATATGCCACCATCCACTAATGTCATGCCCCCAACACACCACAGTAATACACTCTACTAAACAATGCAACCCCCCCCCATACACACACGTTTTAAATTACATTAAGCTATACATAGCCACAAAATATATAACAATAATAAACAAGCAAAACATGTTCAGACAAATTGAATGGAAAATACTTTTTCGCAGTTGACGATTGCTTCCCCCGAGCTCCTTTCCTCGAACTCAACACACACTCTCACATCTGTTGTTTACTCCAAAATATTGCACACGCGCCCACTAAATAGCATTTTTATTTACATCCCGTTTTGCAAATATCATATTTGTTAGCGTATAGCTAAGTATTTGATCACATATTATACATTCCATGATGTGGTGTACATAAAGTGATACTATAGCTCTATACCTTTATAATTGGCTGCTTCCCTTTGTCTTTTCTCTTCTTCCTTTTTTTTGCATGTTTCTCACAATGTTTCAGGTCACACATTTTAATGGGAGTCAATGACAACACAACTGAAAACAAAATGAAGTTATAAAATCCATTTTGTATGCCACTATTCCTCATCTGTTTTAAAATGAGACTTTTTTATTAATAAGGGAAAAAGTGATTTCCCCCTAAAGCCAATAACTGGTTGGGACAACTTTAGCAGCTTTAACTGCAATCAAGTGTTTCAATAACTTGTAGTGAGTCCACTCATACAGTATTTGCAGAATTTTTGTTATTCAGCCACGTAGGAGGATTTTCTATCATCAACCGCCTTTTTAAGGTCATGCCATAGCATCTCAATAGGATTCAGGTCATCTGATGAACTGATGATATCATAGACGGTCTGACTTCTGGTTCCGGTTGCCGTTTTGTTTAACCAACTAATAGGATGCTAACAAAAAAGGAAGTGAACTTCATGAAAAAGATTGAGTTCAACTTTGGAGCTTCCTTTTAGTTTCAGAACCTTAACTTATTAAATTATTAGAATTACTAAGGATTTATTAGAATATCTGATAAAAAAATACAGTAAATAAATAAAACTTACATTTAATAAGTGAGAATTACAGATGCACCTTAAAACCTTACCACATTTGAGCAATTCATGTACAGGATTTAAGAAAGGTAAACATTTTTGTGGTGGACATTTGCAATGGTTGTTATATTAAATACAATGAAAAAATAAAGGCTGTCATTTCCCAGTAAGTCCACTGGGTAGAGCTTCATGCTGCATTTCTGCTACTTGGACACAGACAGCTCTAAGCTCAGAATTGAATCACATAGCTTTGCTATTGCATGGCAAACATGTCTTTGCCTTTCTTTCAACATTTCATTACAATAGCTGAATATTTCTTTTTTTCCCCCATTCTGCTATTTCACCCATGAACTAATATGGAATATTGGAATAATAGGTTACATACGTCACAACCTAAATATGTTTCATGTACTTAGTGTGAATTAGGCAATAACTCGTTAAACGTTAAACATCATTTGTAAAAGGGCTTCTCCTGTGTTTTAGGAAGTACCTTGAAGGGTTTTGCTGTGAGATGGAAACTTTGGAGATTACTTATCTTTTGGAAAAGCTCTGTCATAGATGAAATCAAACTTCACTCTGTCTCTTCTTCTTTAAATGTACTTTGTTTTTAATGCTGACAATGGGTTGCCATGGTAAGTACTCATTCTGCAGGTGGAAGTCCCAGTGTCTGTCTCTCAGCTTTCAAAACATTCTAAATATAACTCAGCAGCTGCTGGTTCTTGCTACATGCATGACTGTGTGGTGTTGTTGTTTGTATAACTGTGTGTTTATTAGATCATGCTATTTGCATAAATAGGTCCACATGCATGTGTGCAACCTTTTTAAAAATCAGTGTTACACTACGTGAGTATGTGTGCGTGAATGTCGACATGCTGACCAAGTGCTTTCCATGACTCCTTTTATAGTATGACTGCCAGCAAGGATTTGTGGTGGTATTCAAAGAAAAAATCAATTTACAGCTAATAAAAACTATTTTTCTGATATTAATAAGTTGTTTTATAATAATATAAAGCTATGGGTTATGTAGATCATTCCCCTGTGACGCATCAGGTTTATTTTTTGCCCCCTTTATTTGGCTTAATACCAAGATGGGAAACCCTGCAATAAATGATACCCCTACTTACATATCTCTTACATATCGACCACATTACATTGTCTCTTGCACCATAGAGACCCCTCTACGGAAACACAGACATGCATTGCAGCCGATCAAAAGTGCACATACAGTTTTTTTAGCAGAACACAAGAAGCTTCCAATAGTGTCAGTATAATCCAAAAATGGCCTTACTAATCCACGCCACAATCGCAAGAGAAATCTTTTCAAGGGGAATCACTTGTAGTTAAAAGTATATTCAATCCCATTGATACTGAATCAGATTGTTTTTGGCTGTGACAGTACTCATCAACCAGAAATATATGTACCAGAGTGACAGAAGAAGCTGCTGAGCAAGATTAGAGTGCCTATATGAAGGTGATTAGAGGGTAATATACTAGTAGTCATTACAGTACAATATTACGCACACTGTGGTCACAATGTTAAATTAATTAGTTCTGGATACAACTATCCAAACTACCCCTAAAACCTGTGCAAAAAGCGTTCTGCACAATCCAATTTTCCTCATTTGTCGTTACTGCCGTAATAGATGCCAGGTGATAAATGTGCAAATGGCGACGGCCATTGAAGCTTAAACACAACACTCAGTTCTTCCGCTTCTGCTGGACGCTATTGTTGCTTATGTTGTCCGATGATGATACTCATCCAACTGTTTGATGTTGCTGTGGAACAGTACGCACAACTGCGACACAATCTCGCTTCGCTGTGTTCTGCGTTCAACATTTGCAGCTAGTCCGTTACAGCCATTTAGAAGGATTTCAGTGTGAAAGACGCCTAAGCAGGTTAGTTGTCCTTTGTCATTGAGACATAATAAGGTGCTCAGACATCCACAGTAGAAGGATATCAATACTGCTGCTTCTTCACACTGAACCTATCTTGCCATCCAATTCCTTTGGTTAGAGCTGGGAATGTTACCCTTTTTTCCTGTGCCGCAGGTGTGTGAACAATTTAAAGCATGGGAAATACTATCAGAGCAGTAACAAGGGGTTGGCTGTGCAGAGGTACATGCCTTTTGTGCGGGTTTAACACAACTACTCGCCAGCCATTAGAGCTCTCAAGTGTGCATTTAAATGAGAGGGTTGCATCAGGGAGAGTATCCGGTTTAAAAAGTATGTCAAACAAATCATGCAAGTGACTCCCTGTGGCATCTTTTGATGGGAGAAGCTGAAAGACAACCAAAAGACGTTACAAAGGTGGACTGAGGGAGTGTGGTTTTAGTATTGGTTTTACACAATGTCAGGACTAGGTTGGGCAAAATTTACTTTCACCCTCATCTTGTGTTAGGGGTTGACTACACTGAAATCTTTTCAGGTCAAAAGAGAAAGGTATTTTATCTTGTGTGGTGAGCCCGACTAGGCCGACCAACAGGAACTGGGAAAATCACTGGGACCCTCTCCCAGAGTTAAGTTCCATCAACGCCACTTGGTGTCAAAGGAGAGAACATCCTGTGTGACCACCATCACCCTGTCCCTCATTTATTCCATCGGTTGCCCTCAGGTAGAAGCAGGTCCATACAGGTCCGAACCACAAGACTAACTGCCTGTATCCTCAGGCTGTAAGACTACTGAACACTGCCGTCTTCTCCTCTCACCCCCCCATCCCATGGACTATAATCATATTCACTAACAATAGTTATGAACTGGACTTTGAATTGTTACACTATGTCATCATCTTCATGCATCAGTATAATAACATGATGGTGCACGGTGGCCAGACTGGCGAAATGTTAACACTAGGTTATTTCTAGGTATTCCATTCCATTCCATTTTCTTCCGCATGTCCGGGTCCGAGTTCTCCGTGGTAGCTGTCTCAGTAGGGAAGCCCAGACTTGCGGTCGCCAGCTTCCTCTTCTAGTTCCACCAGGAGGACACCAAGGCGTTCCCAGGCCAGTTGTGAGACATAATCCTTCAAGCATGTACTAGGTCTTCCCCGTGGCCTTCTCCCGGCTGCGCATGCTGGGAATACCTCACCATAGAGGCATCCAGGGGGCATCTGTACTAGATGCCTGAGCCACCTCAACTGGCTTCTCTATGAAGCGGCAGCGGCTCTATTCTGAGCTCCTTCTGGATGGCTGAGCTCCTCACCTTATCTCTTGGGGTGAGTCGACCCACCCTACGGAGGAAACTCATTTCCGCCGCTTCTATCCGCAATCTCTTTTGGTCATGACCCATAGTTCATGACCCTGGGTGAGAGTGGGAACATAGATCAATCGGTGAACAGAGACCTTTGCCTTCTGTCTCAGCCCTCTCTTCACAGACGCTGCACCAATCCGTTTGTCGACCTCATGCTCCAACCGTCCCTCAATCGTGAACAAGACCCCAAGATTCTTGAACTCCTCCACCTGGGGAAAGACCTCATTCCCAACCCAGAGGGTACAATCCACCCGTTTCCGACTGAGAACCATGACCTCGAATTTGGAGGTGCTGAGTCTCATCCAAGAAGCTTCACACTCAGCTGAAAACTGCTTTAGTATAATGCTGAAGCCTGATTAGGCCATCAGGACCACATTGTCTGCAAATAGCAGAGATGAGATCCTGTACAATATCTGAGCTCTGCCGCATGTTTTATTTGAAGTTGTTTCTACCCCTCCGTGAATCACCACCTTATAGTGGTGGAGGGGTTTGAGTGCCCAAGTGATCCTAGGAGCTATGTTGTCGGGGGCTTTATGCCCCTGGTAGGGTCTCCCAAGGCAAACACGTTCTATGTGACAGGTAAGAGTGATTCAGAAGACCCTTATGTAGAAGAACAAGAGTGACCGCACCTCGCCCGGATGTGGGATACCGGGGCCTCACCTGGAGCCAGGCCTGGGGGAGGGGCTCGTTGGCGAGCGCCTGGTGGCCAGGCCTTCACCCGTGGGGCCTGGCCGGCCCTAGCCCGAAGAAGCCACACGGGAACTCCCCGCCGCAGACCCAAGCATAAGGGTCCGGTGCTGTGTGATTTGGGCAGTGGTCGAGGGCGGGTGTCCGGGCTGCCTGGTCCTCGGCGGCCAAATCTGGTTCTTGGGACATGGAATGTCACTTCTCTGGTGGGGAAGGAGCCCGAGCTTGTGGAAGAGGCGGAGAGATTCCGACTAGATATAGTCGGACTCACCTCAACCCACAGTTTGGGCTCTGGAACCAAATTCCTT
>QODF01000064.1:2638954-2657193 GCA_024372805.1 Oostethus manadensis | reverse complement strand
AATAATAAACTTATGCAATGTTGTTGAAAAAGAAAGGCCAAAACATTGCAAAGTATGCTGTAACATTTTGAGAAAATCCTGGATACCATCAAAAGCATTGGTCCAGTTTGCACCATCCAACAATATTTTGTAATTACAAAAATAATGACACTCAGGTTTGACTGACATTGTCAGGGTGGTACTAATATATACAGAATGTTTACTTTCTATCGTAACTGTCAAACAAACTCTAAGGTTTTATGAGTACAACAACATTGCATAGCAAAGTGTGAGCCAGGCCTCCCCAGGGAGGTGCCAGAAGACTTCAGGGAAGGCACAGCAGCTTTAGAAAAAGAAACAAAAAAATGTTTATTTATTAGCTAAACGAAAGAATAATGAATAAATGAATGAATACAAGGATAACTTCAGTTATGGTTAAAGGCACGTTTTTACTTCTTATGGTGAAAGAGTAAATAGAGTCTGTGGTGAGCAGACTGCAAACTCGAGAAAATCGGGGTTCTCTGGAGGGTAAGAGAAGCACCAGGCCGATTGTATTCTCTGGGGGGAGGCTTGCTGTGTCACACTAAGAAAATTACTGGTATAGCACAAACAAAATGAGCATAAAATCATTACATTTTGCTCTTTCCTTATGTAGTATCCTGTGAATGCAAACAAGGCTACCAGACTAAATAATCTCTCTGCAACCTTACTGGCATAATCTCAGGATAATTCCTAAATATAGATAGACATCAACTCGGAATAGACTAGGCTGTTGTGGAAAAGCGAGTGAGTAATTTGCCATGTGACAAGAGTGCGTAGCCATGTGTGTGTATGTGTTGTCAAAGGTGAAGAGGTGACCGCACATTACCCCGATTACGTTCGGCTTTCCCTGGTTGGAGTCTTTGGTCATGTGAATCTGTGAGAGAATTCACATTCAGTCACATTCCCTTGTTTTGGATCAACTCCTCTCCTATAAATTATTATTTATTTGTATATTATATATACTATTTAAATTATATAAGAGAGACTAATTACATTTCATACACTTTGGATACTAAACAGCTCAATATGCGTGTAAAAATAAGGCGAAAACTTAGGTAAGAAATGAAGAATTGCTGACAAACGATTTATTTCTGCTGCTATAGTTTGTTTATTTTTATCTTTTTCAGAACTACTGGTTGATGGCGTTTGTGCGACAAAGTGGTGACTACTGCCACGCCCAACACAAATAAACCCAATCGATGATGTATTTTGACCACGCAGCCTTGGGACCCTGAAGCCTAAACACATACTGCGCCTGGCAAAACCAGCCATCTGATGGGGTAGCAAGTGGAGCCTCATCATTTGAAACTAACCAGAGAACGCTCGGAAGTTCTACAGTTGCAGAACATAAAAGACTGAAGTGAAGGACTGATATTGTTGTGTGGTAAAAAAAACAACAACGCAGGACTGACAGTTGCCTCCTGGGACAGGATACACAAAATTGACGGGGTAAAATTGTGCTTGAGACAACAACAAAAGCAGAATTTGTCCCAGCTACGAACATTTCTATTCATCCATCCATCATTTGAATTGACAGCTGACTGTACAGCTGGAACTAAAGGTGAGAGAGTCAGATTTGATGGCACCTGCACTATACAACGTGATGTTGCATTTCCCTCCCCTTATTGCTTATTTTTACATAGATACATGCACATTTTCAGCATTGTTGATTTTGAAGTGTGGCCTGTGACAATTTAGAATGAGCATGGATGTACCTGTCAAGCAACTATTCACATATCTTTATTTATTCACATATTCTTTGTTGTCTGTTAAGCGCCTTTGAGTATCTCTGAGTTCAGTCAGATTTGTTGCTTTCCACCTTTATTTACGTGTATCACCCAATCAATATTTATCTGTGCTTGAACTAAAATAGTAGCTTTAAACCCCTTAGCGACAAAGCATGGCAAGGCAAGGCACTTGGCAAGGCATGATTACAGCAATTAAAATTCCGTTGTGTGCAAGAGCGTGGCTAGAAAGTACAAAAAACTAGCTGTGCTAAAAAATATATAGCCCTCCTTGTACAATGTATTCACATAAACAGATTCTAAACATGCAGCAATGAAACAACAAAAACAATTTTTCAGTTTTTCAACAAGTTTTCCTAGTAGTTATATTATATATTACTTTGCAATGGTTCTCAGTTCCAATGGTTCTCAGTTATTTTCTGTCATGCTCTCCCTAGGGAACAGAAATGTTTTCACTGCCTCTTGATTTGAATTACAGTTGAGAAACTGATAATATATTTTATTGTTTTTATCGGTGCTGTACAGACTGAACTCGAAACTGAAACCGGCCTCTTACCTCGACCTCTGGATATTTATTTCCAATTCTGAAAATCTTACTTCTAACATGTTAAGGTCAGAAGTCTTCCTGGGAAAAAAAAGCCACACAGGTCACCATGAACCGTCCAGCTCCTGTGGAACTGTGCCACAAGAACATGAGATTCCTTATTACACATAACCCAACAGACAGCACACTCGGCTCCTTCATAGAGGTAATAAAAACACAGTGTAGTTAGACACACTTACTGCAAAACAACTCGGAGATATTCACACTGAACTGCATGTTCTTTCTAGGACTTGAAGCGATACGGGGCCACAACAGTAGTTCGGGTCTGTGACATCACATATGACAAAACGCCACTGGAGAAAGATGGCATAACTGTGGTGGTGAGAACAAACACACAGACAACCCTCAAACATTCACCTTTAAACTCTGGTGGCAACATCGTTTTACACTTCCCTCGATCATTCTATACCACATGGGTCCAACCATTCGAATTTTCTTAGTCATATAGCAGAAAAGACAAGTAGGCAAACACACTGCATTTGTGTTTACTGACCTATTTCTCATGTAGGATTGGCCCTTTGATGACGGAGCCCCACCCCCAAGTAAGTTAGTTGACGATTGGTTGAGTCTGCTGAAGAGGAGGTTTCAGGAAGATCCAGGATGCTGCGTGGCCGTTCACTGCGTAGCAGGCCTCGGAAGGTTAGCAGCACATCCGACATGTTCACAGCTATTGAACAATAACAATTTGTTTCCCTAACACAGTGGCTATCAATTATTTTCCGTCATGCCCCGTATGGGGGACAGAAACGGTTTTTGCATCCCCCGATTTGAAATACTATTGAGAAAGTGATTATATGTATATATTTAACTGTAGTGTACAGATTGAACTAGAAACTGAAACCAGCGAAATGCAACAAAATGAAAGCAGTGAAGCATATAAGCTTATTCAAGAGTCCAATTGCATGCTGAGTACAACAAATTCATACATGTTGGCAGGTCTACACTAATACTGAAAGTACTTCCTGCCTCTTACACCCTCCCTGACAGCACCGTGCCCGCCTCCAGGGTGGCCCGACCCAGTATTTGATAAGCACTGCTCTAACCCTCTCAATTTTGTTGTATGGAAAAAGTTTGGATAGCCTTTTTGGACAGCATTACTGGATGAGATGCTGGATTTGTAGTAACTAATATAACAACACAGGGTTACTCAAAAAGAATAAACAGATTCTTCATTATGCAAAATTGTATAATGGAAAACCAATAGAAAACTCCAGCAAGTATACTATGCACAATCGAGTTTTAGTTCCTGTCTTACAAGTGTGATAGGAGGATTCCTCCCAGATGCGTATCAGCATATCACGATCCACTGAGTTAATTGCTGTTGTTATTTGATGTTTAAAGCCATTGAGGTTAGTGGGTTGTGGTGGAACACAAACAAGATCTTTTATTTACAGTATCCGCATAAAAATTCCCACGGTGAGGCCAAGCACAAAGAGCAAGGTCTTGGGCTGCTTGAGAACTGAAGCAATGCATTAAGAAATCGGCTCATTCTTTTTGAATAACCCTGTACTGTTGATTTGACGAACAACTTGAACCTTATCGGCCTCAATGCCAACACTTCATTAAACAATTTTGTATTACTCCAAGTTTCTTGATTTTGTGTCATATTTTGAGTCACTCAGTTTATTTCAGAAGTGCAATGTGGCAAATATCATTAATTATATGAAACTTTTTGCAAGTGTGGATTGCCCAGTGTGAGAGTACCATTACATCTACCAAAGAAGGATGCGTTGGCCTCTTAACATAATACTGTAACTGTGTTTGCATCTATGTGCTTGCATACAGGGCTCCTGTGCTCGTTGCTCTGGCTTTGATAGAGAGCGGAATGAAGTATGAAGACGCCATTCAGCTGATCCGACAGTTAGTATACTACAACCTTAGTTTTACTGATATATGATATATGTGTGAATAGATAAAATGGGAATCATAAAACACTAGGGGCCACACATTGCCCCAGTGAGGTCAGGAGATCTGGAATATCTGGGTTTGGAACTCGCGTATGCCAAGCAACCACTGTATAAATGACAATAAACAAAATGCCGGCAGTGCTTCAGTACCTTCTCCGTTTTCCCTAGCAAGTCGAAGACGACGAAGTCTCTGACAATTCCAGTCACAGCGGCAGTAGATACAAATGTTCTTGTTGTGGGAGCCATCTACCAGGGCTTTGAAGCTAAATCTACCTATCCAAATACCTTTTTCTTTCTCCATTTCGACTTAATATTTGTTCTCACTTGTGGCGGCACATAGCTACTTCCTCAAACTACAGTGTGGGGCGATGCCCAAAACAGGATGTGTGCAAGGTAATGGTGGCGTTAAAGAGAACTTAAACTGTGACAGCCCAAATTTAAATATATATTGGATTTACATTTAATTTATACATGTGCTGTATATTTATTGATTTATGTTGTAGAAATGTTTTCAAAGTAAATGCAAAAGTGATAGATATTAACAGCTTTGTCTTTCAAAACAATGCTTGGTGTTATTATTTGTTGTTGCTGTCAACATTTCAGCTTTTCATCATTGTGCCTTTTGCTCTGTTTTTTTTAAATGTTATTCTGTCTCTGCTGTGATGCAATGACAAATGAGCCATGGTACACACGGGGCCGCTGCTTTTTTGGCTCTTCGACGGAGTTGGACTCATGAGCGGACTACAACTCTTTTTGGCTTGTTGGCGTGGGAAGGTGTGTTTGAGGGGATGCATTACAACAATCAGTCCCATCGAGCAGTATTTTTTTTTTTAGGTGCACATCTTTGGAGTTATATTTGTGCATGAAGATTTTGAGCCACAATAACGTGCGATAATTACTGTTCCTTGACCAGGCACAACAATGCCCTCTGTCACTCTCTCTCTCTCCCTGTCACTAAAATGAACCCTTTTTGAAGTCACGTTATGATTGTAATGATCGTAATAAACTGCAAGGGGACAATATTATTGTTAATATTAATATAATGACACCACCCCTGACTGCATGTCAATGGAGCAATACAATTCATTAAATTGTTGACTCACACATTAAATTATCTAAGCAGGTGCTAAGAGAAATAGCATGTAACTGTACACATTATGGCTAATAAATGACATGAAATCAACCTTTTACTTTATTGTAGTTTTATTATACCGTAGTAATTTGGGTTTATTCCACTTTTACGATGGAGACAGCCTGCAGCTGGTGTTCCTTGAACTTGGAACAAAAGAATTCACTCATCATTTTTGTTTTCTATGGGGAAAATTGTTTTGAGGTACAATAACTTGGAAGTCAACCAGTTGGAATGGATTATGTTCAAATCAGGACGTTCCACTTTATTCGAGCAACCAGGTAAAGATAGGATTTTATAGGAGACCAGAGAAACCATGTTGTACCTACAAAATTCAATGATTAATTTAGAGACTACTAACCACCCTACAGATTAGTAAAGGGCAGTAATGTTGTTTTAATTTTGGTGAACAGCCTATATCACCCGACTATATGCTATGTCTGCTTGACAGAATGTCAGGAATAGGATACTGTTTCATGTCAATAAGACATTTTTATTTTGTAAATTTAGCCCCCCCACTAAAAAAAATGTTTGTGTTTCAGGAAGCGGCGAGGCGCCATCAACAGTAAACAACTAACTTACCTGGAGAAGTATCGGTCCAAGCAGCGGCTGCGCTTCAAAGACTCTCAGACGCACAAGAACAAGTGTTGCACGATGTGAACACACACAAACACAGAGACAATCCAAACATTGGGACACTCCAAGAGAAGAAAGCTCTCAGGAATACAACCATACAAGCCTTTTATCACTTTAACGCAGGCCTATATAGGCCTCAGCAGCCCCTTGGAATTCATAAATGCTTTTTATTACCCTCCTTTCACTGCAATTCACTTTCTCCTCCCTGTTTGAAATGACTTTGGGTCTTTAAATGACTGTTATATTTTGGATGCTTGCTCTAGTAGTCAGACCAGTGCTAAGAGAATGGAAAAACTTAGGCAGGTCTTGATTGTTGAGGCTTTACAATGTTGCTTAGTAACAGACAAGACATTACATTGGAGAAAGGCAGGTCCATCTTACAGCATGTGACCACAAATATTAGGGGATATTTTAAACTCAATTACATGAGGCTCTATTGACTGCAGATATATTATATTGTGTTCTTTTGTACATATATTTAGTATAATTTATTGACAGTTTTTCTCTGTTTTTTTGTTGCTCCGAAGTTGTCCAAATATAGACAACTTTGAGACAAATACACGCGAAGGGCTGCTATTATATTCTGATGTTATCGCATGAAATCAAATTTGTCAATGCTCGACGCATGGTGGTACCTATGAAGCCAACCCAACCCAACCAATGTTTTATTTAAATAATATGTGTTTACATTTGAGGGTGTGCGTTTTTTTTTCTCAACTGATTGGTGTTATAGAGCAGATATGAAATAAGCAATAACCATACATTGTTTATTAATATATTAACATAGGAGTGGACTATATGTAAATATAAAATAATATATGTGGCGGCACTGTCTCGTGTCATTCTTCCCCCACAGGGCTGGCAGTATAAATTTCACCTGCAGAAAATATGCAAGTATGATCAAAGAAGAGCTGAAAACAACGCTAAAAATCATTTTATGCTGGCATTTTACGCCTGTAAGGTATAAATCATTTCCACACATGTTTTTTTCTCATTACTAGATGTCAGTACAAAGCTGCATCTGGTATGTCAATGCCCCAATTGGCCCCAATGCACTATTACACCAAAAATGTTAATAAATCCCTCATTCTGCACTTTTATCTGAATTTATACACATTTAGACACACACACCTACAGCAGGTCTGTTCTTGGAAGAGACAACACATACAGGCTGGAAAATCCTGCCAGTCCAAATACAAATCTACAGACCTTCTTGTTGTGTTATATAGTGACAACTCAACTGTAAGGTATCTTGATCTGAATGTAGTTAAAGGCTATGACAGGCAGCGGTTCATTAGGTAGAGCAGGTTGTCCAGAAACCGAAAGGCTGGTGTTCCCTCCACCCAATCACTGTCAGTGTGTCCCTGAGCAAGACACTTCACCCACATTGCCTCCATTGCTGCCCACACTGGTGTGGATGAATGTTTGGTAGAGGTCGGAGAGGTCGTAGGTGCAAATTGGCACCCATCTTTTCGTCAGACTACTCCAGTGCAGCTGTGTCTACAGATGTAGTGTGTGACTGAGGAGTAAATGAATAATGGGTTCACTTCATTGTGAAGCACTTTGAGTACCTTGAAAAGCACTAGATAAAATCAAATCCATTATTATTTGTGTTACTATGTAGCCCAATGATCTTCAAACAGGGGGGGCGTGCCCCTTGGAGGGGCCCGGCGTTATGACGGGGGCATGGGGCTACCACAAAGACGTTTCATTACCGTATTTTTTTGAGGGGGCCAGAAAATCATTGTATCTCCAAACGGGGTCACTGCAAAAAAAACATTTGATGTAGTCTGCAATAGAGTGTAAGAGACAGGATATAAGTTTGTGTGTTTAGGCTGCACGGGTGTTGAAGGGCGTGATACAGTTGCGTTTATATGCTTACGTACACATAAGACATAAATGGTGTGCACTTGCATGTGTCGGTTGGAAGGAGGAGAGAAGAAAGGCTGGGAAGCCTTCATTTTTTTTGACCGTTTTGTCACACATTTACATTCCAAATTGTTAAAGATCTACATTTGCATTGTCCATCCATCCATTTTCCACCACTTATCCGGGTCCGGGTCGCGGGGGCAGCAGCTTCAGTAGGGAAGTCCAGACTTCCCGGTCCCCAGCGACCTCTTCCAGCTCCATCGGGAGGACACCAAGGCGTTCCCAGGCCAGCTGTGAGACATAGTCCCTCCAGCGTGTCCTAGGTCTTCCCGGGGGCCTTCTCCCGACTGGGCATGCCCGAAACACCTCACCAGGGAGGCGCCCGGGAGGCATCCGGACTAGATGCCCGAGCCACCTCAACTGGCTCCTCTCGATGTGAAGGAGCAGCGGCTCTACTCTGAGCTCCTCCCGGATGGCCGAGCTCCTCACCCTATCTCTTAGGGTGAGTCCAGCCACCCTACGAAGGAAACTCATTTCCGCCGCTTGTATCCGCGATCTCATTCTTTCGGTCATGACCCATAACTCATGACCATAGGTGAGGGTGGGAACGTAGATCGATCGGTAAACAGAGAGCTTTGCCTTCCGGCTCAGCTCTCTCTTCACCACGACGGTCCGGTACAGCGACCGCATTACTGCAGACGCTGCACCGATCCGTCTGTCGATCTCACGCTCCAACCTTCCCTCACTCGTGAACAAGAACCCGAGATACTTGAACTCCTCCACCTGAGGCAAGACCTCACTCCCAACCCGGAGGGTACAGTCCACCCGTTTCCGACTGAGAACCATGGCCTCGGATTTGGAGGTGCTGAGTCTCATCCCAGAAGCTTCACACTCAGCTGCAAACCGCTCCAGTAAACGCTGAAGGTCACAGCCTGATGAGGCCATAAGGACCACATCGTCTGCAAATAGCAGAGACGAGATCCTAAGGTCACCAAGCTGGACTCCCTCAACACCTTGACTGCGCCTAGAAATTCTGTCCATGAAGATTATGAACAGAATCGGTGACAAAGGGCAGCCTTGGCGGAGGCCAACGTTCACCGGAAACAAGCTCGACTTACTGCTGGCAATGCGAACCAGGCTCCTGCTTCGATTGTACAAGGACCGAATGGCACGTAGAAGCGGACCATCAATCCCGTACTCCCGGAGCACCCCCCACAGGACACCACGAGGGACACGGTCGAATGCCTTTTCCAGGTCCACAAAGCACATGTAGACTGGTTGGGCAAACTCCCACATACCCTCGAGTACCCTTGCAAGGGTGTAGAGCTGGTCCAGTGTTCCGCGACCGGGACGAAAACCACATTGCAGCTCCTCTAACCGAGGTTCGACTAACGGTCGTACCCTTCTCTCCAGCACCCTGGAGTAGACTTTCCCAGGAAGGCTGAGGAGTGTGATCCCCCTATAGTTGGAACACACCCTCCGGTCACCCTTTTTAAAAATGGGGACCACCACCCCGGTCTGCCAGTCCAGAGGTACTGTTCCTGACTTCCATGCAATGTTGTAGAGGTGTGTAATTTGCATTGTCACGTTTTCTTACCCTGGTGCAGCCATCAATTTCACATGCAAGGTATCAGTTTGCTATTCTGGTTTGGTGTGATCACTATCAAAGCCTATTATAATAAACCCACTACGCCAAATCCTGGTCTCGGTGCATGCGCCTCATCAGGACTGAGAACCCATTCCGAGACTCTCAGCAGCAAAAAGGTAAAAAGGGGCCGCAACATACAGTAGTGTCAACAAATGGCTGTCAACAAAAAGGGCACATCCGCAAGGAAAGCAGGAATAGCATCTCCTCCTTAAAGTGAGGCCTGAAACATCCAGCCATTCTACACAAAGACATTGTGAATAGTTCTGATAAGACATTTAAAAAAAACATTGTATGTGTGGACACCACCATTGTTTCAAGTGCTCTTTCATAGCCAGAAGAACAGGATTGCAAACTACCATGTGAAAGCTAAGCGGGGCAGTGAAACCATTCATACCTACACTCGAACCAAGGGAGCACTGAAGTATGTTACACTAAAGATTTAATACACAAGAAAGACCAGGATTCTTCTGAGGACAATGGGTCACGAAAAGGTGGTGACCGAGAGCCTATACAGAGAAGTGAATCCCAGTACACAAACTTAACATATTAACACAAAAGGATCCGATAAAATGACCAAACAGTGGACAGACCATTAATGGTGACCCAGTAACAGTGAACAGGGTGTCCATCATTTATCTGGATGACCAGAAGTTCCTGAAGTTGGCCACCACATCTGCCAAATTTCTGAATGGTCACGATAAGATATGTCTGCCATTGAGGGAGCCTGCCCACATTTGAGAGAGTCGAGCATCATACTAACAGTCAGGAGAGAGAACATTTTGAAAGACTTGAGGAGGCTGATGTTATTTAGTATCCTAGTGATTGGTGACATTGTGATGAGTAATGGGGAGGAGGAGACCTCCATTGTATCACTGCCCAGCCCCAACTCTGATGCACTGCAGCATGTCAGGCTTGGGCGGCCAAGCAGTTTGACGGCACCGCAGGAGGAACATGCAGTGCTCAGGACAAGGATCAGCTGGTCACTTGGCTGCACTCTCAAGTTGAGGATCTGAGGAAAAATATCCAGTGTCAAACACAGGAAGTGGAGAAGTGGAGGTGACCGACCTGGACAAACAGCTGGAGCTTATGGAAGTGGAGAACTATTGTCTGATGAGCGAGCTGACCTCCTGCGAGAGCAGTGAAGCAGCATGCAGTTGCAGCCAGTATGATGGGGCTCAGCGGAGGGAACTGTCTCGCCAGGAAAACCTGGCCCGTTAGAGAGAGCGCCACCTTGATGAGCTGGAGAAACAACTGCAGAACAAAACTGCATCGGTGGGTGTGTTTGTTCATAGCATCAGTTTACCATCCTGGCCACAGCAATAAATCAATTACACAAAACACTTTCTCAAGGACCTTGCCTACACACTCAGTGGTAAGATGTAAATGGAGGCTGCAATATAAAGTATGGGTTACGGATGGCATCAAGTATGTGAAGCTTCTGGAGGTAATGCAAAGCATTACTGGTCTGGTTAGGTGAAGACATTGCAGCTATGGTAGGGTAAAAAGAGTTCAGAGTACTGAATACTGTTTAGCAATTACCATAAAAAATGACTAATGATCAACACTGTCACGCAGTGTGACGAGAAGGCAATTCTCTTTTATGATCGTCTCTATTGTAATTATGTGCATTATTTTATAAAAGATTACATAATACGTAATATTTTTTATTTAACAGCCCATATAATTTTTCATGTCTTAATAATTTAATTCATTTAACATTTTTTGGTAATAATGTTGAACAATGTTTGTTAGCGGCCGTATATTCAATAAAATCACAATCATTTTGTGTGAAATCTAAACTGCAGTGTAGTCCTCCTGGTCACACATGGCGCTGTAGGTTGTACTAACAGCACCGAATCCAGTCGGCTTCCGCTCATCGGTTGGATGGGAGGACATATTTCGCA
Organism: Oostethus manadensis; assembly: GCA_024372805.1. Taxonomy (NCBI): domain Eukaryota; kingdom Metazoa; phylum Chordata; class Actinopteri; order Syngnathiformes; family Syngnathidae; genus Oostethus; species Oostethus manadensis. The sequence continues at coordinate 2,645,730 of QODF01000064.1, read as the reverse complement.
CATTCGTCAGAAATTTCATAATAGACCAAGTAAAAATCAGCCACAAAATTGCATATGTGTAAGAATATAAAGTATTTTGCTTGAAGCTTATAGTTAATTGATTGCTATATATTTTATTTGAGGGCGCTGACAAAAATGGACGGGCAAAAAACAGGTAGGAATTTGTGTTAGCTTTAAGTCGAATGTGTTTGTCGGTGCTCACTGTTAACTACGACCGAATCTACATAAAGTGTTAGTCATTGGTCGCTATGATTTCAGTCACAGTAAAACATGCTTTTTTTTTGCCTACTTCCTCCCACGCGTTTAATGTAGCTGCCAAAGGATTTGAGCGGGCATCTTCTTATGCAGCAAGATAGCTTCAAAAGAGAAGAAGACGGAACGGTCTTGATTTGGGAGGCTGTCTTTTCACGCCTTTCTTCGGCAAACACGATTTTTACAAAAGCACAAAAACATTGTGACGTCTTGTTTGAATCATTCATAAATAAACTCCCGGTTCATTTGAACAGGTTAAATCAGCCGTAACAAATCTCAAATGAGCACGGTGGCTGCTCCTGTCATAACTCAAAGTCATGATCAATAGAATATTTTAATATTACAGTGTATGTAATTCACCCTTTGCTAAAAATAAGATAATCGCATGTAAAATCCGTCATTAAATATGATTTTACCCCCTCAAGAGCAGCGTGATTATGAGAGGCAATAGGGGTACTAGACGACACACAGCTGGTAGTCAGCCAGTATATTTTCAATTGAAAGCAAAATGCAAAATACACTTATGACATGACTTATTTAAGCATTTAATGTAAAGGCGTGCCTGAAAATAGGAAGTATGAGGTTCAATATGAATGCAAAACAGCAATTTGTGTTGTTTTTACACATATTAGGATTTGTTTGCAGAATGAAGGAGACCTAACTGCACCGCAAAAATACACATTTTTGTTGTTTTATTTGTTTTGCGCCCGTTAAAACACAGTAGCAACTACTAAAATGCTATGACCAGCTTTTTTAAAATGTGCAAGTATCAGTTGTATTCTACCCAGGGGACAGCTCTGTAGTATTAGTGCGACAAAAACAAAAATGCAACGTTTTTTTACATGCTGGTGTAACATGATTTGAGTATTCACTGTCAAGGGAGTCTGCTTAAAACCTCATTCTTTCTATCTCTCCAGCTGGTTCTGTGTTTATGTGTCGGCTCTGCAACCTCTTCTCTCCCACCCGCTCACTGCTGCTGGCCCATTGCTCGGAGATGCACCCCCTTCACGAGCCTCATGAAGACATCATTGTTGCTTTGCAGCCCCTTGCAGGAGTACCCTTGGAAACGTTACCAGGTCAGAACTCTGATTTATTTTTTTCTAAATGTACAGTAATGCACTCCCTATAATCTCAATAGGGAAATTCAGTTTACACTCTGCTCTGTACACAATTGTACTCAACAATTTCCATGACGGACTGGGCTACAATAACTGTGCTCACATCCTTTTTAGACTACACATGCTTGAGGGAATACACTTATTAGCAATTGACAACACGCCCGTGTTGCAAAGAAGTGCTGAATATGAAAATCTAAATTTAGCAACACATTTATCTACACACAAAAGCAGTCACAACATGAAACAAAAGATCGGTGAAGAGTAAGGTCTGGAAGTAAAAACCTTTCCCTACACAAACCACAAACAACTGGATTTGGGAAATAATCTAGATCAAAACACAAAGTTTTTAGTAATGACTGCTCTTAGTATGCTGTACTATGTTAATATGTCATATATAGTTTTGTGATATAGAAGGAAAAACCTATTATTAGTATAACCTTTCCATCATTTTTGGTGTTCTATTTTAACTTTCCTCGAATGTCTGTGAATTTTTTCTTATCATATTATGACTTTATTCCCATAATATTTTGACTTTATTCCCATAATATAACTCCCCCCCCCCCACCTAATTTTCCTAAAAAAAATACAACTTTTATGTTGTTTTGTATATTACGCCTCTAAAAAATTTGGATACTGTAGATATTTTTTATATTTAGGATATGTAGTATTACAGTTATTCTTGTAAAATTGAGATTTTATTCTTGTTAGAATACGACTTTATTCTCTTCATATTTTTTATGTTACAATTTTATTGTCATAAAAAATTCCTCTTTTTTTCAGTAGATTACAACTTTTTTCTCTTAATATTTTAATAATATTTTAACTTGACTGATTTTTTTTCTGTTTTTTTTTTCTTTTCATTTTTTTAAAAATTAAATTATATTTGGATGTGCTGCGGGCCAATAAAAAACAGCCGGAGGTTGCAAATGACCCCCTGGCTGTCCTTTGGATGCCACTGATGTACTCCAATTAATATTATTAATACATATTTGAGATAATTTAACAAGCTTTCAATGTAATCGCAGTTTCAGACACCTGGATTAGCGCTGAGTAAAATGGATTTTGAACTGAAAAGATATAAACGGAACTATATCAATAACAGGAGTAGCCGTGTACAGTCTGTGAAGAAACATTTGAATTGTGATTTTAAAAAAAAACAATGACATTTGCAATTGATGACATGTTAGAATTTATTCATTCATTCATTCATTTTCTATACCGCTTATCCTCATTAGGGTCGCAAGTATGCTGGAGCCTATCCCAGCTGACTTTGGGCGGGAGGCGGGGTACACCCTGGACTGGTCGCCAGTCAATCGCAGGGCACATATAGACAAACAAAGACATACAAGCATTCAGACTCACAGTCATACTCTAATGGACAATTTAGGGTCGCCAATTAAGCTAACATGCATGTTTTTGGAATGTGGGAGGAAACCGGAGTACCCGGAGAAAACCCACACACGCACGGGGAGAACATGCAAACTCCACACAGAGATGCCCAACGGAGATTCGAAACCTGAACCTCCTGACTGTGAGGCCAACATGCTACCCATTCATCCACCGTGCGGCTAATTAAATTCTATAATTAGAATTTATAATTATTAAAATATTCAAAGAAATAGCAAAAATGGTTCAGTAAGTTGTTGGGGTGTTATGGTTGGCCTGTCATGTTAACCAATTTTTCTGGACAATAACTCATTCATTCATTCATTCATTTTCTATGCCGCTTATCCTCATTAGGGTCGCAGGTATGCTGGAGCCTATCCCAGCTGGCTTTGGGCGAGAGGCGGGGTACACCCTGGACTTATCGCCACTCAATCGCAGTGGACAATAACTGTCCCACAATTTATATTATTTTATTTCATATTATTGAAAACATTTTTAGAGACAATTTCAATCATATGGTATAATAATGCGAGTACATCATTTCAAAAGCAATACACTATAATAAAATATTTAACAATGTAACTGGAATTTCAAGAGCTTTTAAATAAAATTCCAAATGCAATTGTAATAGCTTTATTAAAGTAAGCAATCTATTTTTATAGCACTCTTATTTTATTACTACTATTAGACAGGATGTGCTGTCACACACTCACACACACACAGTCGCAATAGCATATACCTTAGCAATACCTTTAAAAAATGGGGAAAATCGAGAGACATGAACATGGCAGATTTTCAAATCCGCAGACAGCACACAAAGAAAATTGGCGTATAAATTATTCTGTATGTGAAGTAGGAACACCTTGCATGCAGCCAGGTCGCAAGGGCAAGCGGGGAAGGAGTGTGCGACCCTTGCGTGTGTCGCAAGTTTAAAAGTACATTGTGTACAAAGCCTGGCCACGGCAGCGGCTCCTCCTGCGGCGAGCGGCTCCTCCAGCGGTACACTCTGGTTTTCCCGACCTCTGTGGATGCATGCCGGCTGCTCATATAGCGTATCATAAATGCAAACATTAATGCACCTTGCCCAGCCCCGGGTCTTCCCGCTGTACACTCTGGCATGGTTAATCAATCAATCAGACGGCGCCGTGGGTGGCGCAATGCTGGAGACAGCAATGGCAGGAGAGGGAGTAAGGCGCGGTTAACCAAGTTTTAGATTGATGTCCATATGCATATGCAAAAGTAGAGTTTTTGGTAAATTTTACTGTAATTTTATAGAGTGTTACAGTAAAATTTACCAAAAACTCTAATTCCTTTGTTGTTCTTTCATCATTCCAAAAGTGGCAAATGGGACATCTTGAATAGAGGATGTAAATAAAAGTGTTAGTGATTGATGGGAAACAGAGAAGGGATAGGGTTCTTCCTGCTCCTTTTCGGACATGTTGAATTGTTACACTGTAAACAGGTTGTGCACTAATGTAACCTTGTATGCAATACCATTAATTTACTCTTCTTGCTGTACTGCTATTACTTGAAAACAAAAAATAAAAGAGCAAGAAACAAATGACTCTGTATTACATTATGACTGCTACACAAATCAATACAGTGGTTACAGAAATACAATTATTTTTGCTTGGGGTTTTTTGCGCGCAGGTAGCCCATTAAAGCGGAAACGAGGACGACCAAAAGGCTCCACCAAGAAACCGCGCGCAGAATGCAGAGATGCCAGAGAAGACCCCTCCCGGTCACCAGAAGACCAGGTCCAAAGACAAGAGATGCAGAAGGAAGATGGACACACACCAGGTAAAGCACCATAGAGTTGATGTGTTATATGTTTTGTTTATGGAAACCCCAAACAAGGAAGTCACGGTCTCTCCTTTTCCCTATTAGGTGAAAACGACAGGATATCTGGGTTGAAATGCAGTGACTGTCACCGTTTGTTCAGCAACAGACGACAGATTGTCAAACACATCTGCCTGAAAGCACCAGATGAGGAAGAAGAGGTGGAGGAAAATGGCACAGGTGAGGGAATATGTGAAACATGCACCTGAAAGGTCTCAGACCCCCTAAAGTTCACCCCATTCAATCAAGGCTCGCACGCAGAGAATTATTCCTTACTAATACAATAATACATTTACTGTGTTTTGGCACACTCATAATTGGTATACCTTTCAGGCGACATCTGTAGAAGAAAAGAAGTTGAGGACTCTGAAAATCTGGACCCTCAGGGAACAGATTCCAATCAAAGTCAGCAAATTCCCCAAAGTTCAGGCACCAAGAGAATAAAGAGTAAGTTCCACCATAGACAGACTGTATACCAGTAGAAACCTGCACAGTCAAAAAAAAAAACCCTGCTATTGCAATCCATACTAACATGACCTAATTTCTAAATGACAGATTTTTAACGTTTATGTGACTTAACAAGCTGCATCATAAACAAACGTTTCCACTGGACACTACTCAAGGACTCATGCTACACCTTAGCGAGCGAGCTTTCCCAGCTAGGCCCATTTCAGTCTGCCGCACTGGCCGGCTGGTTATAGTTGATCAGCTCTTGGGAGAACCGATAGCAAAAATGTCCCCCATCAACTGTCCTCGACAGCTTCCCTGGCTTCCCGTGAAGAATGTCAAAACCAAACAGGAAAATGAGTAGTCTAAAAATAATAAATGTAATTTTTTTTAAACGTAAGCGCATGGCCTTGAAAATTGCGATCTCAATTCTAAGACAATGACCATTCTCTTTTTTTGCAGAATTATGTGTCCTTTGACAATAGTACGAAAATATGCGTTATTGTTGTTGTCTGTGTATAGGAACGAGGAGTTTTCAACGACCAAGACCCAAAAAGAAAAGCTGCGTGCTTTCTGATGATGGTGAAAGTCACGCATCCAAAGAAGACAGCCTCACAACAAGAAGAAAAAAAAGTGTCATCAATGTTGTACTCACTGAAGATGAGTTACTTCCAGGTTAGTATTGTATGCTTCAAAAAAAAAAAAATCTATAGCAACATGGGTGGACAAAACGGTTTTAATTTTGTCATTTCTCATACTACAGGTGTCACTAAAATGATTCCAATTGAGAACATTTCAGCAGGAACAGAGCATGTAACCATTCCGGATGAGTCTCAGGTGAGTATTTGGTGGTTTACACAAATTAGATGAATTTAAACCTTAATTTCCCCCATTGTAGCATGTGCCATGATGGATTACAGATCTGACTAAAGCATTAGATACAATTAATTGTAACATCCTAATGAACATAGTAGAACGGTTGGGGGAGGGCGGTTGACTTGGGTGAATTGATATTTATTGACTCGTAGAAAACGCATGCCTTCATTTTGAAATGTAATTTGAGGTGTACTTCAAGGGTCAATACTGGGACCCATCCATCCATCGATTTTCTTCCGCTTATCCGAGGTCGGGTCGCGGGGGCAGCAACCTAAGCAGGGAAGCCCAAAGGTCCCTCTCCCCGGCCACTTCGTCTAGCTCTTCCCAGCGGATGCTGAGGCGTTCCCAGGCCAGCTGAGAGACATAGTCTCGTCAGCGTGTCCTGGGTCTTCTCCGAGGCCTCATACCGGTTGGATGTGCTCTGAACACCTCCCTAGGGAGACGTCCGGGAGGCATCCTAACCAGATGCCCGAGCCACCTGATCTGGCTCCTCTCAATGTGGAGGAGCAGTGGTTCTACTCAGAGTCTCTCCCGGATGACAGTGCTTCTCACCCTATCTCTAAGGGAGAGTCCAGCCACCCTGCGGAGAAAACTCATTTCGGCCGCATGTACCCGCGGTCTTGTCCTTTCGGTCACTACCCAAAGCTCATGACCATAGGTGAGGGTAGGAACGTAGATCGACCGGTAAATCGAGAGCTTTGCCTTTTGGCTCAGGTCTCTTTTCACCACGACAGATCAGTGCAGAGTCCGCATCACTGCAGACGCTGCACCATTCCGCCTGTCTATCTCGCGTTCCATTCTTCCATCACTCGTGAACAAGACCCCGAGGTACTTAAACTCCTCCACTTGAGGCAGGAC
>QODF01000064.1:2610322-2637669 GCA_024372805.1 Oostethus manadensis | reverse complement strand
ATTTAACACATTAGAAAGCTTAATAAAACAGACTATTTGAATCTCATAAACCCTAAAATAATGTTATTTGGTACAACTAATGAAAGTCTCTTATGTGGTAGTTTTCCAAACAGCTAATATTGTTTCAACAAGAAAGGAGGAATATAAAATAACTTAAAAAAATTCAAGTATTTCATACATTTGCCAATTTATTGCTTTTTATTTGTGGTGCAAAGATTCAGAATACTGAAGCCTCTCTGGGTGAGCCAACAGACATTGTGGGTCAGTCCCAACCTACGGCTTGTGATGAAAACCCCAAGGCAGACCAGGAGCTAAGGTACTAAAATGCACAAATGCACAGTAAATGCAATCTTACACTTTTTTTTTTTTCTTTTTTTTGAAAAGCCACTGTTTAAGTTTAGAATTTTTCTGCTTATCTGATTCATTTTGATTTCTGCTCCCGACTGCAGTTTAGACAAAACGACACCAACACCTGGAAAAGGCTTCCAAGAATATTCCATCAAGCAAGATGCTCCCAAGTACTGTATAATTATGTGTATTTCAGGCTAGACTTCTTAGTAGTTTGATGTTTACAGCCGAGTGTGTGGGCGTCCATAGAGGCCTGCTTGGATGAGTTTAGTTTTTATGTGTAATTGCCCATTGTCTCAGTACTTTTGTCTTTGTAGTCAGACTGTTAGATTGTTTTTTTTTTAGAATTTTAAGGGCAATTTAAGAATCTAACCTTTCTAACCTATTACTAAACAGTAGCAAAAATGTCAATACTTGTCAATGTGTGTCTCTCCCCAGTTTACTCCAGAGCCAGCTGAAAGTCTTTGCCTGCGAGTTTTGCAATAAGATCTTTAAGTTTAGACATTCGCTCATATCCCACCTCCGGACACACACTCAAGAGAAGCCCTTCAAATGTCCACACTGTGACTACGCATCAGCCATCAAGGGTAAATAGATGATCATTTGCCCACAACAGAACGGTACCTCACAAAGCAAAATTCGTTCCTAGTTCCCACAAGATATTTGTTTTCGAATGAGAAATCTTGTCGTGTTTTAATCTTGCGAGTTCTTGTGGCACCCCTAGCTGGCACAGCATGGACATCCCTAAAATCCTAAATTCTTATAGTATAAGTTATTCAATTCATTATTTTCTCCTTATTTCCTTGTCTTAAAGCAAACCTGAACGTTCATCTGAGGAAACACACGGGAGAGAAGTTCAGTTGTGAGCAGTGTCCTTTCCACTGCCTGAGCCCAGGACACCTTAAGGTTTGATTTCAATCTTTTCTGTGAATATTTTCCATGCAGGGGCTGCATACTATACGTGAGGCACTATTGTATGCATTTATTTTTTATAAAACAGTTGGATTTTAGGCTACCATAATGCAGCAGTGTTGACTTGTGTACGATAATAAACTTGTAATTAAATTAATGAAATGGTAATTTTACTTGATACTTGATCTACCCCTGTATTTTCTCTTTTTGAGAGGCAACCTGAGTGTGAATGTGCCTACTCAAACTCTTTCTGGGTATTTAGGTCCACATTGAGCGAGTACATTTGAAGCTGAAGCAGCATTGCATCTACTGTCAAAAAAAGTACTCGGACGTGAAGAACTTGATCAAACATTTTGAAAAATGTCATAATCTGAAAGACCCGCTTATCTACAAGAGCTACCAGCAACTGAGGTGTTATACAACTACATTGAAATATTTGATATCACTTACTAATTTAATTTGCAGCTTAATTGCCTTGCCACTCTGCTCTGTTGGTCCAGGTTGAAGACTCGTCAGGGCCTCAGACAACTCCTTTACCACTGTCCCACCTGCCACCGACGCTTTAAGAACCTCTTGGAGCGTGAGCGTCACTTACTAGTCCACGGACCCCAGCGGCCCTTTGCTTGCTTGCTCTGTGATCACGCTGGAACCAGTTTGGCCACCCTCACCGCTCACGTCAGGAAGCATCCATTCTTGTACGTGTGCTACGCGTGTGAGAAGAAGTTTGTCAGCTGTCAGAGACTCAAGAGTCATCTCACGGAGTGTCACTCTGAGCTGGAGCAAGAACAGATGTTCACTGAGTGTATTAAAAACAGCTTCTACTTGATGAGTGGCCCAGGAAGGTTGTCTGGAGATGACGAAAAAGAGGACACAGAGGGAGACGAAAAGCTGGGAGACGACAGCAGAGAAGAAGGTAGAAGAAATGGTGATGATGGCAAACATAAAGTTCGAGAAAATGAGGACGTTCAATTTCAGGGTGAAAATGTAGAAGCACGAAGAACAAGTGAAGGATGTACTCGAAAATCAGAACCCAAAAACATTCTTGAGACGCAACAGTGTGCTGGTTCCTCTGAGAGGAACAACATGACAGATAATAAGCAAGGACAAACCCCTCACATGGAAAACACACCTAAAAATTCAAACACACAATTGACTGATAACACTCAAGTATCTTCTTTATTATTGGTGGAGAATAAAAATCTCCCCTCAGTACCTTCAGAAGAAAATTGTCAAACTCCGCAATCAGACAAGGTGCGATAATTGCACGGCTCACGGGTGGTTTCGTTAATTGAGACACTAATTTGCTCATATTGTTTCAGGGATTGCAAGTAAGTGCATTCCAGCAGGTGTTGTCATCCCTTCCCAAGACGCAGCTTGATATGGAGACATTTCAGCGGCTCAGGAAAATGTATGGAGACTTGGAGTGTCAATACTGTGGTGAGACGACGTAGTCTTTGCAATGTAAACACTATGCAGTATGATCCGAAAACAAGAGACGTATCAAAAGTTCTACATTAGCCATAGTAACAATTTTCAGTTTTGATGTCAATTGTGTGGGTTTTTCCAGGTACTCTGGCTTCCTCACAAATTCTAAAAATACGTGCAAGTTAGGTTAATTAGAGACTGTAAATTGTCCATAGATATGAATGTGAGTTGTTTGTCTGTATGTGTCGTGTGATTGACTGGTGACTAGTCCCGGTCTACCCCACTTCTCAGCTGAAGTCAGCTGGGATAGATTTCAGTTCACCCTTGACCATAATGAGGACAAGTGTTATAAAAGGGGGATGGATGGATGTCAAAGAGGTGGCTATAGTTTGCCATGGTGTGAAACAAAACCTCATCTTTTCAAATATTTTGACCGTCTTACGACACAAACACAAGTCCATTGGATACAAAACTCACTACTGGAACCTACAACCACATGAAAAAACATTGTTAAATTGATACCTTTTGTTTAAAATTGAACATTATTGTGTCCCACTGACATGTTGTGTGTTTGCCACAGAGATTTTTGTGCACTACAAACAGGTCACACTTTCAATTGTGTCACCATTGTGGGTGTTTCCACAGTAAAGGCCATGTTCTTCAATTCTGACAAGTTAGGGTCGAGTCAGTATTTCCCTACAATCAGAGAATCCACTTCAATGTGCTGGGAAAATCAAGGTGTCCTTTTTGCCCTTGCATTTATACTTATCCTTGTACAGTCGGGATTGTTCCGCCAGCTCTTATATGGGGTATTATCTAACACCTTGGTGAGTGAGTGTGAATCTAATGATTGTTTTTCCGTTCCTCACAGGGAAACTCTTTTGGTACAAAGTCCACTATAACGCCCATGTACGCACACACACTAAGGAACACTTGCACTACTGCTCAAAGTGTAACTACTCTTCCATCACTAAAAGCTCTTTAAAGAGGCACCTAATTCAGAAGCACAGTGGCTTGCTACTGAGCTGTTCTAATCCGGGATGTAAATACACCACTCCTGACAAATACAAACTACAAGCCCATCGGAGGACCCATCAAGAAGAGGTAACTGAGTGGAAACTAACTAACATTATTATTGTTTTTAAGTTTAGATCCATGACTCTGGCTAGTTGTTTTATCTGTGCTTTGATTAAACTACAAGTGTCTGAATGTGTGTTGTATACCATATATTTGTGTTTAATTTAATGCGCATGCGTCCTTTAAAGTTGCCAAAAAGAGTAAAAATACAAAGCCTTATTTCGCTGAGCCATCAAAGTTGTATTTCATAGCCTTTATAACTTCCTAAACGCATCCTAATGCATAATTTTAGATTTAAAATGATTGTATTTCTTGTTAGTCTGTTCTAAAATCAGTTTTTTGCATGTGTTTGCAGTGTAAGAGTGCACCTTGTCCCATCTGCCATCAAAACTATCCAGAGCACAGACTGAGAGGGCACATCCAAATATCACACCCTGGTGAAGAACACGCATATATTGTATATAAACAAGCACAGGTTTACATGAACTTGTTAAAATGTATTAAAATGATTAACCGTGAACGATACCGATAGAATGTACAGGTAATGTTTTGTTTGTGTGTGTTGAACAGATACAATACCAGTTAAAGGACTGATGGTAAAGCGTGCAGAGAAGTGCCCCTACTGCGACTCTTACTACCTAAAGAACAGCAGTGATTTTCAGCAGCACATCTGGGCTCACCAAGGTAAGCACATAAAACCCTCATAAAATTACAAATGAACAAATTGGTATTATTTTAGGAATACACTCGCTGACCATAACATTAGGTATGTGTTTATTACAATGAGGGTAGGTTGCAGTGGTGCAGACCTACATTGTATCATATAAATAGAAGCTTGTAATGTAGTACATACTGTATGTATCCTATAGATGCAGTTACCAAAATACTGTATTGCATTTCTATTAACTCATTTTTTTGCAGAATTGTCTGTTTTTAATACTTAATTTACTTTTGCAGGCGTGAAGCCATTCGTCTGCAGTATTTGCAACTATGCAAGCCGCAGCAGGAATAACCTGAAAAATCATATGAACCGACATAACAAAGAAAGATGTCATGTCTGTGATTTGTGCGGTAAAACATTTAAATCCAAAGTGTCATTGAAGAGCCACAGACTGAGCCACACTGATGAAGGCATGTCAATCCTGTTCGTTCAGCTCCAGACTAAAATGTCCCGCAATCATTTAAAAAATATACACCAATGTTCTCAGAAGAACTGACTGATGGTGAATGAAGCATGTGCTGTTTTTAATCCAGGGAAGCGGTTTAGGTGCTCGGAGTGTGACTTCACGTCAGCCTTGAAGGCTCCTTTGATCAGACACATGGAGCAGCATGCTGATTTTAAGGTCAGAATAGAGTTTTACTAACAGTATTAGACATAATATCAAACTCCAACCCATCCGCATTGTTATACACTTGATGAGTGTTTGTAAAAGTGTAAAGAGACCAACCATATCATAATATTGCATCATAAAAGCACTATTTTCATGCTTTACAAATGTATATTAACATGCTTTACTTATTTACAGCCATTTCGATGTGCTCACTGTCACTACTCCTGCAACACATCCGGTCCCTTGAAGCGACACTATAAGACAAAACACCCTGATCAGAAATACCAGAATGCCGGAAAAGGTTTCTCTGACCCAGAATATTCAAGACAAGGTGAGTTTGTAAAGGGGGAAGTATTCCGAAATCATGGCTTCTCAGCTTAAAATATATTTTTCCTGTATACTGTGTTTAGGTGGCATCAAGTGCCCTGAATGTAGATTTGTTTATGGCACCAAATGGGAGCTAAATCGACACTTGAAGAAGAAACATGGTTCTAAACAGGTGGAATGCACCTGGGAGGTACATGCGCACGCACGCACGCACACACACACACACACACACAAGCAGAATTCACCAAGTGTTGCTTTTACCCAAAAATAGCGAACCTTAACTTTACCCTACTGATGATGTGTTGTTGCAATAGCAATCCTGCTCCCCCCACCCCCACCCCCCCACACACACACGGTACAGTAGCATCCATATACATACACTCGCTACTTATTGGTTGTGATTTGTTGGTTCCAGAACTGACAACGATGTTGAATTTTCACAAATTAGGATTCAATATTAATAAATGAAATCTTTTTGCAGTTAGACCATAGAAAACCTGTTTATGACTTTTTGAATACATTTTTTTAACATTATTAGAGCCCTGTAGACATGAAATAACACCCCTATAGTGACTTTTACACTCCTATTATTCTTTCTGTACAACACATTACTTAACTGTAATACACAGGCTGTGGCATCACTGCAGGGATGTAAGAGATGGCTGCTGCTACCATGGCATATAGCAAGCTACAGAGCTAATTGTTAGCTTCCATTGTATTTGTTCTAAATGTAAGAACGTTTTTAACATGGTGTGGGTAATAACAATAAAGTAAGCCAAAAACATTTCCGCACAAAATGGGAGGAAAACGTCATGTTGGACGTGCCATGGCTGACTCCATGCAGTGTGAAGGTCATGTAATGTCTCATCAACAGAACATCACTGATGCCTGGTGACCAGAATAGTACAGAGAACTTGTCTTTCAGTGTTTTTTGACAAATAGGCCAGTGTCAACCACAAAACAGCACCCATGAACTAATTTTCAAAAAACTGCAATAGAGAATAATGTTAGAACCACAGTATAGCAAGTAGGGATCCCAATCCTGAAAATTGGATCGGGACCGGCTGCCGATCCGTTGTATTTATGTATAAATTTGATCAAATCTGCTTCTGCCACAAGATCGGGCCGATCTGGTTGCGTTAACTCTGAGCCAAACTCCAACATGGAAGGTGTGGTAATGCTCCTTAAAGCGGGTTGCCTCTCGACTACTGCCCCCTAGATGAAGAGGAAAACGCACCACCACCCTCAGACATCCCCACGGTGTAGTTTTACATTGACACCAATTTGCAATAAAAGGGATTGTTGTATTTATTAAATTAGACTCCGTTCCAGAACCTTCCTCTTCAATTGTCATTGTTCATTAGCGACACAATCCAGGTTTAAGCCCTGCGTATATTAAACACGTTTAAAATAGTAATTAATGATCATGTAAGATGATCTACCGAGTGTGTCAGTAGCCAATCAAACGTATGAGTCTCAGTCCCACGGTGCTTTCAAGGGCCACCGAACAATGGGAGAAATCTCAACAGTTGATGGAAAAAAAACGTATAATTAATGCATAAAGACTAGGTCAAAAATAAAGCATCAACAGCAGTAACATAATTTATTTCATAAATTATGTTGAATATTTGGTTGTATTTAACGCACGCGCGCCAGAACAAGCACGCCTCACTGTTATGACGGAAGATAGAAGCACAGTGTAGTGTCCCCACACAACCGCTCATTAATAACTTTTATTCTGACCTGAACACATCAACATCAGTGCAATTCCAACACCATGTATGTACTGTATGTCCAACTTACAAACAAACATGTCTCTACTCCGTTCATCCTGGGAACGACACTCCCGTTTGCATTACAAGAGACACCCCGAAGATCACAAGAACAGCTTTATAATGTGTGTGTGTGTGTGTGTGAATAAACAGGAAGATAAAGAAACACGGAAAAAGTGGATATTCTTGTCACTCACTTTGTAACTCTAATTTCAGATGGAAACTTTGCTACATTTAATTATATGACAAAATCCCAGGAAATACTGAAAACAAATAAATTTACCTTAAATTACGTGATGTCTTTGAACGCAATTTTTCATTGCTCGTAATAACACAGTTTAGTGTGATTCAAATGGTCTGCTACTATTCAAGAAACAATTGGTGTTGGGGAAAAAAAAATTCTTAATGTGTGTAGTATCTCTTAGCTTGATTTACACATTCAGTTCATTAGGCGCTGCTCATACATCCATTCATGCATCCATCCATTTTCTTCCGCTTATCCGAGGTCGGGTCGCAGGGGCAGCAGCCTAAGCAAGGAAGCCCAGACTTCCTTCTCCCCGGCCACTTCGTCCAGCTCCACCCGGCGGATCCCAAGGCGTTCCCAGGCCAGCTAAAAGACATAGTACCTCCAACGTGTCTTGGGTCTTTCCGGAGGCCTCCTACCGGTCGGACGTGCCCTGAACACCTCTCCAGGGAGGCGTCCGGGAGGCATCCTATAGGACCAGATGTCCGAGCCACCCCATCTGTCTCCTCCCAATGCGGAGGAGGAGCGTTTCTGCTCCGAGTTTCTCCCGAATGACAGTGCTTCTCATCCTATCTCTAAGGGAGAGCCCAGCCACCCTGCGGAGAAAACTCATTTCGGCCGCTTGTACCCGCGATCTTGTCCTTTCGGTCACTGCCCAAAGCTCACGACCATAGGTGAGGGTAGGAACGTAGATCGGCCGGTAAATTGAGAGCTTTGCCTTTCGGCTCAGCTCTCTTCACCACGACAGGCCGTCATACATACAAATATATATAATTCAGTCCTGTCATTTAGCCTTCTGTTAATTAAATACGGTACAAATGGGCATATTTCAGACATAGTTGCTAATGGTGATTAATCATTATTAATTCATTTAAAAACTGAAATTAATCTGACTAAATGTTAAAATCATTTCACAGCCCTAATAAAGACATAAAGATGTAAAAAAAAGTGCGCCTTCTAACTGGTACATGTATGCTGTACATTTGACCTGTACTATCAGGAACCATAGTTATAAATTGTTATTTTTGGTGGATGAGATGTGTTTTCTGTGGAAAAACAAAAATCCCTCACTTTGCTGGACTGTGAATACTGAATTGGGAATGTGCAGGAATCCACTGAATACCTGCAAACTACAACCGCAATAACAAATGTTAAATTATTAACTAATTAAAATGACTACCTCTCTTACCATGAATGTGTTTTATTTGTAAATATTCAGGTGGAAGAGACAGTAGAGACACACTATGTGCCTTTGGAGCAAGAAGAGCAGTTGGCAGAAGAAAATGCCGTTGCTCTGCAAGACAATGGTGATAATTAGTACTACTCACAAGGCAAATTGAAACATTTCAGTGCCCTTGCATTTAACAGATTGTTTTTTGTTTTTTTTTGCAAATAGGGGCTGTTAATATTCTTCAGCAGATAGCTGGGTTTAATTCAGAGACTCATGATGCCATCACTTCCATGGTGACCATGGGTCCCGGCACTGTTGCCGTGGTAGAGCAGGTAAACACCTTCTGTCTTCAGGAAAAATATGACGCTGACTTGGATTAACGGCCTTCGTTTGCAGGTGGAGGATGAGAAGGAAGTTGGTGGCAACCATTTGATGGTTGTGAATGCAGATGGGGATCTTACCGGTGACCAAGTAATGGTGGTGGAAGAGGGGCACGGACTGGAGGCCCTGACGGTCCTCACTCAGGGCGACTGCACTCAACACTTTATTGTCTATGTCCAGGAACAAACTGTGGAAATCAACTAGAAACGTTTGC
Source organism: Oostethus manadensis (assembly GCA_024372805.1). Taxonomy (NCBI): domain Eukaryota; kingdom Metazoa; phylum Chordata; class Actinopteri; order Syngnathiformes; family Syngnathidae; genus Oostethus; species Oostethus manadensis. The sequence goes on along the minus strand of QODF01000064.1, from coordinate 2,628,467 downwards.
ATTAGACTTGTCAATATGACTGCAATATTCTTCAACAGTTATTAATAGGTTTATTTATTCCACAACATAAAATCAACTAATACTGTACTGTATATAAAATATGAATTTATTGAAGTGGTTACTCTTCTGTTTCTTTCATCTGTTAACATTTGATATAAAAAGTGCAATAACTCAGTGTGATATAAGTTTTATCTAGAGAGATTATTGAATAAAATCCATGTTCTAAACCGGTTGATGTGTCGAGGGGTTTTATTTGATAAAACAAGTCAAAGTTGAACAGTGCAATACATTACAAAGTCTTATAGTCTTATAAACATAAAACAATCATCTAATTTTGTCAACAAAATACTCACTTTATCACTTTAGCATTTAAGTTCTGAATTTTCCACCAGTATCTACAGGAATCTTTTATTCCTAATTGACAAAACCAAATGAATTGTTTCAAATAAATGTTTCCACATGTTCAGTGTGGATTGTGAGGCATGTGGTGTTCATGTGGATTTATTAGTAAAAATAAGATACAAACGATAAAAGTAAACAACAAAATAATCTGCTGAAGTCAAAAGTTGTCTTAACAAATACTACTGTGCAAAAGTACATTACTGTTTGTTCTTTCTATAATGGAGTTTGAGTCCGGTAGGTGGCGGTAGCGCCTTTTCGTTCATCGTCCAGCGAACACGTGATGCAGAAGAAGAAGGAATGGTGGGAGATTTGACAATCCGTAAACACTTTGCTGTACACATTTATTAAAGATAAGCGGACGTTTTTGGTTACAACGCGAGATGGATAGATATGTTTTGCTTTTATCTTTCTGTCAGACGGGTGACAAACCACTGGAGGATTGCAAATGTAAGTTGTTCTTTTTAAACCAAATACTATCGGCGTGTACTTCCTTTAAGTTATGGCAACAGCAGTTGGTTACTGTATGTGATCTATATAAAGACTTTTAAAGATCAACACAAATAGTTAACGCTAATTACGACTGGGGCGCTGGCATAAACAAAGAGTAAACGGAATGTGGGGAACCGAACTGCTAGCTATCTTTACTCGATGACGCATTAAAAACGCATTCAAATGACCTTGTAGGGCTGGTAAATGTACGGTGGCGACAGTGCGCTTACTAGGAAAATCGGTTTATTACCGTTTTGTAGTTATAGTAAGCGGTGACGAAGTGGGCTGCAGCATTTTTTTTATCGTGTAGCTAAATAAGAGAGGCCATATTTTAAAAAGCGAGTGCAGTGGAGCAGCTCTTGATTATGATTTCACCGTCACGTGATCAAGGCTAACCGCTATTCTGTGTTTGCGTCCAGGTCCGCAGCAGATGAAGTCAATCTATGACCAAATTGTGGACTTTTCTTCTAAGGAATCAGCAAAGGGGATCACTGTGCTCCCAGGTGCTTTTAGACCTTGCGTTGTTGCATATTGACTGTCTGAGGTCTCACTGACAAACCGCTTTCCTATCCTTCTCCCCAGCTTGTTCTCTCAGTGGAAACCCTTCTATTCAGAGGTGGTTCTTTGCTGTTCAGGCTTGTCATGGAGCAACACAAGTATGAAATTACTAAAAGTCCATTGCATGTTTGCATTGTGCAAAAAAAGCTGATTTACCTGCCATATTCTATACAACTGAGTCAGACGATGCTTACAAAATTGAACAGAATGCCAGCAATTTAGGACATATTTGTTACATTATGTATAGAATCTAAAGAGTTGTACTACTTGCAAGACAAAAATAAACATGTATTTAAATGTTTTGCAGTACTGCAGCTCAGACTGGGAAGATTTAAGAGCAGTCTACCAAAGCCAGAGCGGTGAAGAAGAGACACAAACAGCTTTAGAGATGTGTCTTGGATTTTTGAGTCAACAGGAAGAATCGGACCAAAAGTGCGACCAAACTGCATTGACAGAGTGAGATTCTATTTTCTCTGCAATTATTGAGTCAAGTTTAAAGTTGGTGTCAAAGGAAAAAGTAACTTGAACCCTAATCACAGCTAATCATAATACCCCATAGATACCACTCATTTACAGTGAAACCTCATCTGTTACAATCTGTTCTGTTACACTGTTTGACGTTCGCATTGTCAGTTAAACCTTTTCTAGACAGACATGTAAACTGTATACATTTGTTTTAGCCTTAAACTAAACCATCATAAAACCTTTGTTATACAGTCAATGTCTTACAAGTACGACAAGAAGTAATAGTTACCACTGCATACAAGTAAAAGGGTCAGTCTCCTGACAGCAGGACCCGAGAAGTTGCTGTCACTTGAACGGACATGACGCACAGACTACAGTGATTTGCAGCTATAACAAAAAACATACATACTGCATACACATTGAGTAAACAAATGGTGAATGTTTATGTTGTGTATAAACACAATTTGATGTTAATTTCAGCCTTTGCACATTGCCATCTTGTGACACGCAAAAGTGCGGCACAAAGACATTGAAGTAAATAATACAAAGCGGTGGAAGAAATTAGCTGACCTCAGGCTTGACACAACAAAACTCAGTGTTTTGGCGTGGTATTTCTTGTTTGTTTTTTTTGGGTCAAAATTGAGACCATAATAAAAGTAAAACTGATTAAAAAAACATTTTTATTTTAACATTTTTATGTCCTAGATACAAGTTACCTTCAGGATTTCTGAATTGAACTGCTATATTTTTTCTACTCAATACACTTTGGGGAGCTGTTTTTTTTACATCATGCTTCCACAAAAGCCTGCATGGTCCTGTGTGAAAACACTTCTCAAACAAACAACCTCTTTGGTTTCTAATGGACAGGTTGCTTGAGGAGGCTGCAGAAGGACTGCATACACTCTCAGACAAGCTGCCGCCTCCAGGTACAGTTAACCAACCCATATTAAATACATAATATACTACAGTTCTCTTACAATGTATAATTTTTCACACAATTTCTCTCCGCAATATTGCCAAATATGTACACACTGATACATTTTTTTCTTGTCGTCCCCCCACCTACCTCAGGCAAAGCTTTGTTGGATGTGCTGGTGTTAGGCTCTGCTGTGGAGTGTCCTGCTCTGAACGACCTACTGCCACTTCTGGGAGCCCTGAAACACATGAGCTGCTGGCACTCGGCCAAGATAACTGTTCTCACTCAGTATACTGCAGGGTGGGAATTTGTTTTGTTGGCGTTGTAGCACTAGGTGGCGTGAGAGGCGTAATTATGAGAATGTGTCCCCTTGAAAGCAGCTGGATTTTTGAATAATGAATAAACTTAAAATGTTATTTCAGTGCTATGGTAATTGCAATTTATTCTATTTTCTTTTGTTTCAGGTGGAGGAAGACCGCGTCATACCTGAGTGCTAGTCTAGTGGAATCTGCTGAATTAAGAAGCTGTATTGACCCTGGTGAAATATGGAGAGGAGGCCTGGTGATCAGAGAGAAGAAGGTAAGGTTGGAAGAGTATGTTGTAGTTTATTTTTTCCCTTTACTGTCTGCAATACAGTATATATTTTGCATCTTATTCTCACTATCATTTGCTGTGCATTATTTCTTTTGGGAGTGAAAAAACTCTTACTTATTCTGAGCATTGGAACTTTGGAACTAATTTTAGTCAGACTCATAAATTAGTGGCTGGAAGAAGAGATGTAAACATTTAGATGAAAGTTTTAGTCTTTATGTGGATATTTTGCATACACAACCTGGAGTGTCTACTTGGATATGTTCCTTTGATGGGTTTCTGCTAATTTTGTAGGTTCCCAAAGTGGGGTACACTTATCCCCAGGGGTAAACCAAGTGTAATCGGGGGTACGTGAATAAAAATGAAAACCAATTAGCGCTCAACACTCTCAATTACAAGTGCGCCTGAACGCCTCATGGTGCATAGAGAATGGAACAGAAAGTCATGGAATTACAGGAGTGCCAAAATTAAAAGGAAATACTTACTTGAGCCATCCGGTAAATCCAATGAGAAAAAGCAAATGGAAAAGACAAAGACAAAACAGGAAAAGACAATACAGATAAAGCAATGATAAAATGAAAAAAGAATATGACTACATTTGTGTATTTTGGTATTATTTGTTCTCTTTATATTTTCACATGTATTTCCTTTTAGTTTTGGCACTCTGTGATTCCACAAAAAGGAGACAGAGCATGGAGTTGTTCATTGCTCTGTGTACAATATATGAACAAATAAGTATGTATGGTGATTATTTTGAGCATTAAAAGTGTTTACTCTTGAACATTTCGTTCATATTGATGTTCCAATACCCGCATGGTGCAGCAGTGAAAACTGTCACTGTGACTTGTCATTGCTCGAAAACTATTTATTGTTGGTTGTTAATATTTTTTTTATTTGGGATACTGCTTTATTGTGATTTGTTAAAATTTCTCTTTGAATTTGGTATTAAATTAATATGCAGACTTCCACCATAGCCAGCGTCAGTGGAGAAAAAAAGTGAAACCCAAGTTCTAGCCATTCAAATGGATGGATAAATGGATAAAATATATGTAGCATAATTACATATCTATTTCCTATCATCTATGAAACCTTATCAAAATGTGACCATGTAAAATACAATTTTTTGACTCGGAATTACAATAAAATGAATGAACCTATTAATTACTGTCAATATTTTAAATTAATTAAGATAAAAAGGTGTATGTTTTTTAAACAGGTCAAATGAAAGGGTACGCCACTGTAAAAGTCTATGAACCACTCATGTAGACAAAACTGCAACAAAATTCCACATTCACAACAACACGCATGCTAGCATGACCAGTATCGCATGACCTTTGTAAGTAGGTGAAGGGTCAAAGACCTTACCAAACAATTTTGTGTTCCAATAATTAGTGCTAAAGGTATTCAAATTAATAAAACAACAACAGTGCCCAAATTAATGCACCTGCCTAATTTTGTTTAAATAATATTGGTGCACTTTCTGTAAATCCTTAAACTTCATTTCACTTCTCAAATATCACTGTGTTTGTCTGCTATATGATACATATAACTGAATTTGCTGTTCCAAACAACTAAAGTTTCAAGATTTTCTTTTATAAATTGTATCAGGGGCGTCCAAACTTTTGTATACACCCAGGTAGTCCAAATTCATATAATAATGTTTGGATTATAACTGGAAAATTGTCAACTGCCTGTTATATTTCACACTCAACATTACAATTGTATTCATTGATAGTTCAAGAATGTGGCAGGCATGCTCTTTCTTGTTTATGAAAGTGACCTTTTAGAGTATGCTGCTGCTGCTGGTAGAAGTGAGAAGGCTTAGGCTGGCAGTTAAAAGCTGCTCAGCAGGAGAGCAGAGGAGGAAACCATTCCCAAAGGAGAGAAAACTATGAATGCTGGCATCATTCTGCTGTTTAGCCATACCATGACAAAACTACTGTACATTTATGGTTTAGTTTGTAAACCAGCACTTTGTTTTATAAGGAACCTACACTTGTAGTCTGTTACGAGAAAATAATTCAAAATATCCTTCTTTGATAAAAGAGGAAAGGCAAGGGGATTGGAAAAAGAGAAAATAATAACTGTTTTTACATTTATTTTTGGAGATAGAATGACTAAAGAAAGCATGTTCCATATATGCACAATATTTCAAAAATAAGCTATGGTATATAAACATCCATCCATTTTCTATGCTGCTTATCATTAGGGTTGTGGGGGTATGCTGGAGCCTATCCCATCTGAATTCACGTAAAAACCTGGTCACACTCAAATTCATACCTATGGACAATTTAGAGTCGCCAATTGATCTAACACTTAGCCGCAACGAGTGCTTAGCATGTTGGCCACACAGTCAGAAGATCTCGAAGACCTAGGTTCGAATGTCCGCTTGGCATCTCTGTGTGGAGTTTGCGTGTTTGCCCTGTGCATGTGTGGATTTTCTCCCTCATCCCAAAAACATGCATGTTAGGCTTATTGGAAACATGCAGTGTGTGTGTGTATATAAATGTATATATCTGTCAAAAATAATGTGGTTACTAGTTTATTTAATGATCTTTTTTGCGTCAATGACGCATATGCATCATGGCAAGCCACGCCTCTACGTTATGATGACAGACGGCGGCATAGCGTACCTCCCCACAGAGTCCGATGCGCTTTTATAACTTTATTCTGACCTGAACACATCAGCAGCAGTGCCATGCCAACCCCTCACAAACAAACCTGTGTCTAGTTCGTCTAGTTCCACTTCTTCATTGTCTCTAATGTGAGATGCATTCAGGGACAACCGAACATTACTACGTCTTTATTGTTTGTATGTGAGGTCAAAATAAACTAAAAGACAAAGAAAAACTTTTAATGTGGAAATACAATTTGCTTCATTAAAGTATGCTTGGATGTCCCAGAAAATAAACTCTAAACGTGAATTTAACTTAAGTTATACGATGTCTTTGAACACAATTGCTAATTATACATAATGACACGGTTATAATTTGATTCAAATGTTGTACTGCTATTAAAGAAGCTAATGTTTAAAAAATAGATTTACAGTCATGTTTGCTATCTTTTAGCTTAAATTAAGTTTTCAGTTCATTTGGAGCTGTTAATACAAATATATATGTCTGTCCTGTTTTTTGTATTTTTTTCAATCAAATGCAACGACCAGTTCAGGGTGTACCCCACCTCTCGCCCGTAGTCAGCTGGGATAGACTCCATCATACCCCAGCGACCCTAGTAGGATAAGCGTCATAGAAAATGGATAGATAGATGGATGGATAGATAAAATGCAGTAAAAATGCACATATTTCAGACATACTTGCGAATGGTGATAAATCATGATTAATGTGAAAACTGATTTAATCTGAGTATTTTTTTAATCATCTGACAACCCTACTATATATATATGTATTTTCCAGTTATCTTTACAAAACATCGATTGCCCTTTTTAAAGGCAACAAAAGTGGAACAGAATTGTGGAAATGAAAGGTAGGGTGATAAAAGACAAGTTTCACAAAAATATACACATGGTCCACACATTTGTCAGACATTCTGTCTGTGTTTTACATCTAACATCTCAAACTTTTGTTTTTTGTTTGTTGTTTTTGGTTACACGCTAAACTTAGTGTTTTTCCTTTTGGTAGCAAAGTATCATCAGTTGAGCTTGTTGAGTTTTTTGCTGCTAAGGTGTGCGATACTACTGCAGTCCATTTGATCTGATATGTTTTTTCTCTGTGCATTTGACTCAGTACATGTCAGAGCTGCGTTTCGATGGCTTTTGTTTGCGCTCTTCAGTGCATAACATATCAAGGTCCAGTCTCTTGCAAGATCCGTGCGCCACTGCAGACTACAAACTACACTCTGAGGTGAATTTTCAACCTTTTATTCAGTATTTTAGTATAAATGAAAAATTTACCTGAGCTTCAAAATGCAGAACCACATTACTTAAACGAGTGGGTTGCCTTTGTTGTTTCTTTTGAGGTCATTTTTCAGGTAAGCCCAGTTCAAACAATGAACCTTTTTTTTTTTTTAAATGTTTGTTCTTAGACCTAATTATTACCTATTCGAAGGTTAAGATAAATGACGTCACTGCAGCCCTGTGTACTATAAAAGCATGAGTAATAAAGCCCCACCACCTACCGTTGTAATGCAATCCTTCTGCTGTGTGCATTTCTGTGGCAAGGAGCCCTTGTGTTTGTTTAAAAGGATGTGTGCAGTGCATGCACTGTGACTTTGTTTAGAGACAGTACTCGGTGTGAGACATGGTCTTTAATAACAGTTGATACAGTGCTGCACTATAATGAACTTTCTGATGTAGATGAATAGCCATAACAATAAAAGGGGGGTGCACATGAAGGTAAAGCTAGTATGAGTCCATAATACCAACACACACACAGTAAACTAAAACATGTGTCTGTGGCAGAGTACAAGAGAGAGATAATTCTCAGAGCTCTAAAGAAACAGATGGTAGGGATTGTATTGGCAGAAAATAGAAACAAAAACTGAAGGACAACATTACTGTCTCCACACTGTTGGAATTACAGACTGCTGTACTGTATATGCTTACACTCAGACTACATCACAGTCGTGCGTTTTCACTCACAAATGTGTATGGCTAAAGTGGGCAGGGAGCCCCAGGCCACAATGTGGCCTCATACGGGTTGGACGTGCTCTGAACACCTCCCCAGGGAGACGTCCGGGAGGTATCCTAACCAGATACCCAAGCCACCTGATCTGGCTCCTCTCCATGTGGAGGAGCAGTGGTTCTACTCAGAGTCTCTCCCGGATGACAGTGCTTCTCACCCTATCTCTAAGGGAGAGCCCAGCCACCCTGCGGAGAAAACTCATTTCGGCCGCATGTACCCGCGGTCTTGTCCTTTCGGTCACTACCCAAAGCTCATGACCATAGGTGAGGGTAGGAACGTAGATCGACCGGTAAATCGAGAGCTTTGCCTTTTGGCTCAGGTCTNTAAGGGAGAGCCCAGCCACCCTGCGGAGAAAACTCATTTCGGCCGCTTGTACCCGCGATCTTGTCCTTTCGGTCACTACCCAAAGCTCATGACCATAGGTGAGGGTAGGAACGTAGATCGACCAGTAAATTGAGAGCTTTGCCTTTCGGCTCAGCTGATGGCACTCCACCCTTTTCCGGGCGAGAACCATGGACTCAGATTTGGAGGTGCTGATTCTCATCGTAGTCGCTTCACACTCAGCTGCGAACCGATCCAGTGAGAGTTGAAGGTCACTGCTCGATGAAGCCAGCAGGACCACATCATCTGCAAAAAGCAGAGACCGAATCCTGTTGCCACCAAACTGAAACCCCTCAACGCCCTGGCTGCGCCTACAAATTCTGTCCATTAAAAGTAATGAACAGATTTGGTGACAAAGGGCAGCCCTGGCAGAGTCCAACTCTTACTGGAAACGGGTCCGACTTATTGCCGGCAATGCGAACCAAACTCTGACACCGGTCATACAGTGAACGAACCGCCTGGATTAGGTGGTCCGATACCCCGTTTTCCCGGAGCACTGCCCACAGTATTCCCCGAGGAACATGGTTGAATGCCTTCTCCAAGTCCACAAGACACATGTAGACTGGTTGGGCAAACTTCCATGCACCCTCAAGGACCCTGCCGAGAGTATAGAGCTGGTCCACAGTTCCACGACCAGGACGAAAACCACACTGCACCTTCTGAATCCGAGATTCGACTATCCAGCGGATACTCCTCTCCATAACCCCTGAATAGACCTTGCCGGGAAGGCTGAGGAGTGTGATCCCACAATAGTTAGAACACACCCTCCGGTCCCCCTTCTTGAAAAGCGAGACCACCACCCCGGTCTGCCAGTCCAGGGCACCAACCCCGACGTCCATGCAATGCTGCAGAGTCGTGTCAACCAAGACACACCCACAGCATCCAGGGCCTTAAGGAACTCCGGACGGATCTCATCCATCCCAGGGGCCTTGCCACCAAGAAGCTTTTTGACCACCTCGATAACCTCAGCCCCAGAGGTAGGGGAAGCCGCCTCAGAGTCCCGGGGCACTGCTCCCTTTTAAGCAAATAAATAAATATAAATCATGAGTGACCCAAGTGACCCTTTAATGCAGGGGTCTCAAACTTGTGCCATGGAGGGCTGAGACCCTGCAGGTTTTCTTTCCAGCCGTTCACTACTGAAAATCCCTGAGATCCCTGCTTTAATGTGTATGTGACTTTTAAGAATCAGCATAATTTGCTCCTTAGATGGTTGATGATTATTAAAATTTTCCCAGACAATGTTGTAATTAATGTTGCCATTTTTTCCATTTTTGCAGGTCTTCCAGTACTATTCGCCAGTTTTGGAGCTGCTTCATTTGGTTACTCTGTCAGACCTGCCTTGCTTCCTGATGTCCAACACCCACTTAGAGCTGTATCCTCATTTCTGAAGTCTCTGTTTCCACAGAATACTTCAGACTGTGAAATCCACCTCTGTGAAATGTGAAATGTTGTACTGTAACTATTTCACCTTCAAGGTAGACTCACTTTTTAGATGTATACCGTGTATTTGTATGTAAGTATGCAAATCTGGTAGGCTTTTAAGTAAAGTACTACAAAGCCTTACAAATGAGCACCTTCAAGCTCAATAACAGCTTTTACCCCAGCCTCAGAGCAATGACTGAACTCTGCAGAACACTGTCATGTTGCCACCACCCCCTCAACATCATCATAACCACAACACTTCCTCTTAAAGTATGGTATTTGCCATAACGTTAGTAGGTTTTTGCTTATCTGTTTGTTTATTCTCTGTACTTATTGACATGCTACACTGCCTGGCCAAACAAAAGTCATCACTAACCAAATAGGTACTCGGTTGCTGCAGTTGGTCAGGTCAAGGTTCAGCAACACAATGTGCTCAAATAAGATGCTTTTTGACATGTTTAACATATCAAATGAAGCTCATTATTAGGTAATTTTAACCTCTTTTTTGTGTCATTTTCATTTGTCTAAGTGATTTTAACATTTTATGGTTATTAACAAAAAAAATCAGAGACCTCTTTGGGCAGTCAGTGAAGAGTAAACTTCTTTTGGATCAGCTTAAATCTCTGCGTGGAAAGGTATTGGCCTAAACGCTGTCATTTCATCACTGTCACAACTTGTCATACTCCAATTCAGTTAGTTGAATGAAGGTCGTCAACCTGGGGCATTGTGGGTGAATCAAATATATTTGTATGCACTCAGGTAGGAGCTTTGTTCAGCCTGTCCTGTGTTGTCACCCTGATCGCGCAGATGTCATCAAGCCAAATCAACTCGCAGCGCTGGAGAGAGTCTCTAGCCAGGCGTCCGAAGTCCTTAACCAGTAAACCCTTTCATTAATCCATTAAATAATTAGTCTTGAAATTAATTGGTTACATATATGGTTACATACATAACAGTTACATATTTACACATAATAAAGCACTCTTGAGTGAGGCAGAAACCCTGAGAGCTGAACGCCGAATTACTGATTTAGGTGTATTCTTGTGGAAATTAGACTGCAGCAGAAATATTTTTTATGTTATTATGTTTGACATTTGCATGTTATCTTCCAGTACCTGAAGTTGATGTCAAAGGTGAGAGTGCTCACTACTTCCTGTTGGTCCAGGGCTCAGACAATATCAGGGATGATGTCTGTACAGTCAGGCTGTTGCACTCTGACAGTCAAATTAATGGCGCGGCTGCCATGGCAACAGTCTCGGGGATGCTGGGACAGAAGATCCTGTCATCATCAGGTATATTGTCATGCATTTTTGTAGCTCATGCAGATCAAAACGTTGAGCCGTTAGTCTGACAGTTTGAAAAGGAGAAAGTCAATCCCCCAAAAAATAAACCATTGATCACAGTCACTAAAGTCCATCACTGTTCATCAGGCTGATTATGGCTAGGCTCACTGTAAGAATGTGTCAGATTATTATACCTTATATGCCTATATATTGATACATTGTACTTTGTTAATGAATCATGAACCTTTTTTAAAGATCATAGCAGAGACGTTTGCAGCTCATCATAGACTGCCACGGTGCCCTGTGCTGTTTAATTGAAATACATACAAGGAAAGGCTAAAGTTTGAAAATTGAAAATCCCCACTCTGGCCCTAGTTTTGCATCATGGCCAATTATGCAAGTTAGATAATGACATCATCTACACCGCACCTCCCTATGCAGCGTTATAGATACATTACAGTCCTGTGGGAGACACTGATAATACACCTACTGTAATGTATGTATATACTGCTCAAAAACATTAGAAGAACACTTTTTAATCAGAGTATAGTAAACTATTAGTCAAACTTCTGGGATATTGATCTGGTCAGTTAAGTAGCAGAGGGGGTTATTAATCAGTTTTAGCTTCTTTGTTGTTAATGAAATCAACAGCAGGTGCATCAGAGGGGCTACAAGGAGACTACCCCAAAACAGGAATGGTTTTCTCAGGTAGAGGGCACTGACTCCTCATCTCGTTTGGCTGATTTTTTACTTACTGACTTTCTACTGCTGTAGTTTTTCATTTGGCTTGGATCACTATCTCTGTTGATAGCATGGTGCGGTACCTGAATGCTACAGAGGTTGCACAAGTAGTCCAACTCCTTCAGGATGGTACATCAATACGTACCGTAGGACATTCCAGGAGACGGGTAGTTACTCCAGGAGAGCTTGACAGGGTCGTATAAGGTCATTAAATCCTCAGCATGAGCGGTATCTGCTCCTTTGTGCAGGGGGAACAGGATGAACACTGTCAGAGCCCTGCAAAATAACCTCCAGCAGGCTACTGGTGTGAATGCTTCTGACCAAGAAACAGGCTCTATGAGGGTGGCCTGAGGGCCCATCGTCCTGTAGGGGGCTCTGTGCTCACTGCCCAGCACCGTAGAGCTCGATTGGCATTTGCCATAGACCACTAGATTTGGCAACTACGCCACTGGTGCCCTGTGCTCTTCACTGATGAGAGAAGGTTCAACCTGATCACATGCGATAGATGTGAAAGGGTCTGGAAATGCCGTGGAGAATGTTATTCTGACTGCAACATCTTTCAGCATGACCGGTTTGGTGGTCGGTCAGTGATGGTCTGGAGAGGCATATCCCTGGAAGGAGGCACAGACCTCTACAGCTTAGATAATGGCACCCTGACTGCTATTAGGTATCCCACTGACCCATTGTCAGAACGTACGCTGGTGCAGTGAGACCTGGGTTCCTCCTGATCCACGACAATGCGGCTAGAGTATGTAGGCAGTTCCTGGAGGATGAATGAATTGATACCATTGACTGACCCCCACATTCACCTGACCTAAACCCAATAGAACACCTCTGGGACATTATGTTTAGGTCCATCCGGTTCTGCCAGGTTGCTCCTCAGACTGTCCAGAAGCTCAGTGATGCCCTGGTCCAGATCTGGGAGGAGATCCCCCAGGACACCCCCCATCGTCTCATTAGGAGCATGCCCCGACGTTGTCAGGCATGCGTACAAGCACGGAGAAGGGAGACACACAAATACTAAGAATCATTTTGACTTGCTACAATGACATTTTGGCAAAATGGACCAGTCTACTGCATAATTTTTTCACTTTCATTTTTGGGATGTCTTTGATTTCCCCCCTCTACAGGGTGAACATTTTCATTTCTATCAAATTATATGGCATTATTTTGTTACTAGTACATCACCTACTTATTATCAGGAAAGATATTCAAGATCATTTTTCCCCCCGTTTAGATCTGATGTGTTTTCTAAGTGTTTCTCTAATTTTTTTGAGCAGTAGAGGTGGGTACATCCTGCACTGGTTGATCCAATCAATCGAAGTGCAGACAAACGACCATTCACAATTTAGTGGACAATGGACAGTTTAGAGTCGCCAATTGACCTAATGTTTTTGGAATGTGGGGGGAAACAGGAGTACCTGAAAGAAACCCACGTACAGGGAGAACATGCAAACTTGCAAACAGAGATTTAAAGCGGGGATTTGAACCCAGGTTTTCCAGATCTTCTGACTATGTGGTCAATATGCTAACCACTCGACCACTGTAATGAGTTTTAGATTGTACAAAATAGCAGAAGAGTTATTGCCTGCTTGCAAATAAAGCCCTATCTTTTTTGTGGTTTAGGTAAATAAATACCCTAATATAATAAATTGTGCTCTATCTCTTGTTTCACATGTTCATGAACGATGTTCTGCCCTGATATTGGTGAAAGCAAACGTATCTGGCCTTTTTCATTCTTTACTTTTTCTCACCCCAGGAGGCACGATAACCAACAGCCTTTACTCTCTGCCCTGTCTCCAAGGAGACAGCCTGCTGGGACGGGAAAGGAAGGTGGCCCAGGTCCAGACACAGGTGCTCAAAGGATATCTCAGTAAGTATGTGGTGTAAAGAGCTGGTGACATGAATGAATATACACCATACATATAGAAAAAAGAGAGGGGACAGAACAACGCAAACTTTTTAAAAGATGGTGCTTTTGCCTATTGCATGGTAATGCCATGCCTTAAAGTAGGGCCCTTTGGAATTCGTTTATGTTTTATTGTTTTCTAAGTTTTGTTTTTTCCATTTTAATTTTGTAGAATTCCATTCTTTACATTTTACACTTATTTTTTCCAGTAGCTTGGCTAACATTTCTAATGGAGCGCACACATTGCTACAAAATCTTCTCAAGCTGTATTAGAATGGTGTAGTCACAGATTCCAACTGGATATACTCTATAAGATATTTTTTATGACGCGCTTATTTTATTTACACATTTAGAAGGCATGTGACAAATAGCACTTTTATTTTGAAGGCCGAAAGGGTGTTCTTTGTGTGAGAAAGTCTCTAAGATGGGCTGGGTGCAAAAATAAACATGTCTGTCTTTTTCTCACTCAGAATCTGCACAAAGTCAGTGGGCATTGTAAAACGCTCCTTACCTTAAAGCGGTAAAACACAACACGGTAGAAATATACTCATCCAGCCCGCACACACAACTAATGCCAAAGCATGCTAACCAACGCTAAGAGGAGGTTCCGACAACCATTACCAGTGTTTATTGTCATTTCAACATGTTTAGTTCAGGGGTGGACGGTTTAAGGTTTGTAATGAGATTCCTCCACAATTGAGCTGTCTTGTTGAAATAATTCCCCACACAAACGTTTCTTCTCCTCATGATGGCAGCATTTCTTTCACATTATGTCACTTTCTGCGAGATTCCGTTTTTATTGGCTAATTCCGCAATTCTGTCCGCGATTCCATTAAACTGGAAATTATAGGGGCCGTTAAAGGAAAAGTGCGTTTTTTTTTATTTTGTTCATCACCCACAATCCTTTTGTGAAACATGAACCCATATTTTTTTCCTTTTTCTGTGGTTTCTAAAGAGAGAAAACAAGTTAGCATGCGGGAGCTAACAGTACATGTCTTGGGGCACATCTAGTTTGACTATTGCCCTGTCCACACGGAGGCGGTTATCTCATAAAATGAATTTTTTTCCTACGATTTGGCCTATCATCCACACGGTTTTCAAAACCCCTAGCCAAAGCATAGAGTTGGAGAAAAGTCCAGTTATACGTTTGCACATGGACGCAAAAAACCTGAGTTTTGCATTTCCAAATGTCACTTCCTGCGACAATGTATGCTGTGAAGTCACACACGTGACCTGTATTTACATCAGAAACAACATGGATGCCCTCTGATGATATTTTCTTGCGTCTTGTTGACTTTGTATTCTAAATCAACGTTTAGAAATAATCATACTTCCTTGTCAGTCCACAAGAATGAGCCTGGCGCCATGATTTATGTTTTGCAGAAGTGACGGGGTGACGGGATGATTCTGATTGGATCGAATTTTAGTAACTACTGCCACCTAAAAGTTTGCTGTGCACATGACTGTGGTTCCCAGTGCATTGATTTGTGCAGTTAATCACAACTGGATTGTGCAGTTAAGTAAGGATGTTTTTTTTTAAATTTAAATAAGAGGTTGTGTGGATACCATTTTTTTCATAAACGGATAGATATATGCGGTTTTAAAAATACTCTTCTATGTATGGCCAAGGCATATGACCTCCCCCCAACCCCCCCGAAAAAAAATAATAAAAAAATAAAAATAAAAAAACACCAACAATGTTACATTTATATAACTGACCTGTATATGAACTAAAATACAGCAATATTATTATTGTAGCAGCTAACAAAAATAAACATTTTGCTGGCAAAGTCTTCACCACCTCAATCCACTGCAGAGTGGTACACTACCTACGGCAAATCATGCCTTGCATGTGAATTGTAGAGGGCTGTGGCAATAAACGTTGGTTAACTTTGAGATTCCACACAATACCAACTAAACAGAGGGACAGACTGAAGCAGTGGATACTTGCTCTCAACTTAGACCCAACGACATTGCTCTAAAGACTCAGCTTTGACTTTGGAAAAAGAGCTTTTTGCCTCTTTTTGATATCTTGCAAAGCAAACCACTGCAGAGATGTGTGCGTTGAGCGTGTAAAACCATTCCCACGCACAGTAAATCCCGTACTTGTACTTGTGCTTAGGATAATGCCTACATTAGTGCACTGTCTTCATTAACTCTTACCATGTGTACACACAAAACCTACTGGTAAAACAGTGAAACTACAAATAGCTATGGCGGTACCTGTCTGGCGCAAGCTTTATCTTGGTATGTGCATCACAAACAAGCCACTTTCCCTCCTCCCAGAGCAGACGAGTTAATTTTTTTAATTAAATTTATTTACTTATTATTTCTTATTTATTTGTTGGTGATTCACATGTAGCAGTTGATTTGCAGTAGAGTGTTTGTAATGTTTATCAGTTAATGGTTTATACTTTGTTACTTCAATTTCGGAGAATGAGAACATACTCTTCCTTGTCCTCTTTTCTATGATTTTTTGAGGAAAAAAGTCCATTGATGCATTCTTAAATGGATTACTGCAGAGAGGGGAAAATGAAAAATGTATTTTATTTTTAATCCGAATAATCGATTAATCCAAAAATAATCGAGCAATTAATCGATATTAATTGTTATTTGCAGCCTTACTTTATAGTTGAAATAGGTTTAGTTGATCTCATTCTATCTTGTTTTCTCTTTTTAGGATGCATTAGAAAGGAAAAGAAATATGTCCTCGTGTTTCACATAAGGATTGATGGGCAAAATTCCAAAAGAAAGACAGTTTTCTTTTAAGCATCTCACCTTGAACACACACCTTTGAGATACGTCAAAGAATGTACAATGAAGAGATGGCCACTCTTTCCTGATTTCTGTTAAAATATATATATTTTTAGCTGACCTTAAATCCCTTGTCAATGCTTTATACAGTAGTTAAAAGACACGTTTCCACTTGATATTAATTGAAGACAAAAACCCGTGAGTCATGCCTGCTGCAGTAACAACCATTCAGGAGATTATTTCTGAGTGATTCGCTTTGATTGGACTTCATGTTGTGACCCTGAAATGACACAAAGAATGGCACTGAAAAAGGAAAGCAAATTTCAGAGTAATTGCTTTTTCTGTTTTGGCTGATACCTATTAGCTGATTTTTTTGTGTGCAATCCTGCTGATAATCAAATAAACCAGCAGTTGCGAGAGATAACAATTCTTTAAATTATTTGATTAATCATTGATGAATCACAGAGGGGAGGAACACCATATACACGTTATGCTAAAAAACACTTTTTAAAAATCAAACCTAAATTAATTACAAATTCAATTACAATGTATGCTTAGATTTGATTGAGATGTATCCATTAAACAATCTGTTTTTTATTAATGTTGCAATTTGCGTTGGTGTGGAACAGCATAGTGAGAGGTGTATCTATTCTCCCACCAACAAGATAACTGAAATATTACAGTACTTAAGTTTCAATAAACTGAGACCTTTTATGGTTGCTGTGTAATGACTTCATACTACTAGTGGTGTAAAACCGCAGCCCTATCAGTGGTCACTCTCCGCTTCCTCATTGTCGCTTTAAGCACTTGCTGGTGCATTGAATAACTCGCAATATCATTATTTTACAGACACGCAGCAGACAAAGATAGAGAAGCTCCAGTGGAGTGGAGCCAGATAAAAAGAAAGTGAAAATTTTCAACCTTGAGGAAACAAACTATAGGGCATCTCTTTGAAAAAGACTTCAAGGAGTGCTGACAAACCACAGACCTTATTGAAAATCTTTGCAATACATATTTGAAATAGAACAGTGGTTGCCAAACTTTTTATAGTCATACCCCTTCAGACAGTTGACTTGAAGCCATGTATCGCCTACTTCTGCACACTTAAAAAACATAAACCTTTTAATCATCATTAACTTCAAATACTGAACATGATTTTATAGTAAGTAATTGTGGTATATCTTTTATTTTAGCCGGATGTTGGAATCCTCCCAGTTGAATAGGTTGAACTTTGAAGCTATACTTTTGTCCACCCGCAATCGCTATGATTTAAGTCTGCATATTAATGTGATACCAAATTAAAAGAGAAAGTTTAACAAACATGATAAAGCAGTATCCAATGTATAAAAATACACACAATCAGTGATGAAGCCTCATTTTCAAGGGAATCCCCACTCTTTCATCCTTACATGCACATACATTTTTCACAATGTGGTGATTAGGACACCAATATAAATCAAATCGTCAAGATTAAACACTCATAATGCACAACATAATCATCAACCTTATTTACGGTAATTGTTTACTATAATTTACACAAAGCAATGTAATGAACAAAAAAACATGTATGTATGTATATGTATATATATATATATAT
>QODF01000064.1:2585167-2610012 GCA_024372805.1 Oostethus manadensis | reverse complement strand
TATATATATATATATATATATATACACGTGTGTATGTATATATACACGTGTGTATGTATATATATACGTGTGTATGTATACATACATACATGTATATGTATACATACATACATGTATATGTATACATACATACGTGTATATGTGTATATATATATACGTATATATCTATACGTGTATATATGTATACGTGTATATACAATAAATGGCTTTGTCATAGAGCATGTTTATCTCTGACTATGAAGATAAGCGGATGAGCATATCATGTACAGTATACTGCTTGTTTAGAGCATATAACTTCAACATTACATAACAATCAACAAAAGTGCTGCTGTTTCTGTAGTTTCACTGCGCACATATTCTTGCCTGCAGAATTTTACATTGCATCCGTGAGCGTGCGTAAACAATGCTTTTATTAGCAATAAAACAACTCTCAGCTTGCTGCTCGGGCTCGAAATAAGAACATGGAAGACGCAGTTGCTTTTCAAAATGTATCTGCAGGGCATGAAAGCCTGTATCTCAAGGAGATTTTATGTCCTAAATACTAGAGTTTTTGTCCACAATGAATGATTGTCCTTTATACACAATTAGACAAGCATGGACAACAAAACTGCACTCTATTACCCTGTGCAAGGAGGTTTTCGTCATTGTTTGCTAGTTAGCAAGATTATGTCAAAACTACTCAACTTACCTTCAGAGAAATTTGTGAAGGGCCAAGGGATGGGTCAAGGAATAATCCATTACATTTTGGTACAGAGCCGATGCACGGGATAGTTTGTGTTTACAGCAGGAAACAGCCTGTGCAGTGCAGCATAAAACGCGTTCATCTGCATCTCCTAATGGTGTTAAGAACTTTACGTGAGCATTCAAACTCACTCATATGAATCATCCACTAAATTAATCTGCTGAATCTAGTTTATCTTTTTTGCACTTCCCTTGGGTCCCATTGCAGTCTGGCGGCCTGAACACAAGAAAATGCTGTGGGCATACATCAATGCAGTTCTTAAATTTTGGGTACTGAGATTTCTGTCCTACCTGCCAAGTGCTGACTATCTTGATCTGGCCCAAGCTACAATGTTTGGATAACTGCTGCAATCCGTCATACAGTGCATCTTACCTTATAGGGTATACTAGCAGAAGGTGCCTTGTAGGTTTGTTTATTTATGATTGCACCAGAGGTTTTCTGTTGCTGTTAAAAAATGCTGTCCTTGAATAGTAAATTCACTGAGACATAAAGCTTTAGTACATTTTCTTATAACCATCATCTTCTTCTTGATCTTCATCTTCTTCTTGACATCTTCTTGACCTCAAAGGTCCAGGTACTTGTTAATAACAAAACAGCATCTTAAACGCTTCCAAATCTGTTTTCTTTTCTTCCTAATAGGGTTTGTGACATTGCCCATGGCACATTCTATTTGGCCTGAGAGGAGCGTTCTCCACAACATAGAAAACATACGGAAAAGAAAACAGAAGAGAAGGTGGCCTCTCAATTCAGCATTGTTAATTGTTCAACCTTTAACTAATCAGCATCTGGTATCTTGTTACTAAAATTATGTATTGTATCTTAGATTTTGTCTATTAGGCCCAGGGTCTAGTGACAGTCTTTTGGGTCCTAAAGACTTACAGAAGTCTTCCACTAATTTTCTGGATGCCAAAGAACTTTTAAGACACTTCACACTTGATGGCAATCCGACCAGTGACTTACTACCGCTGGGCCTCGTTAAAAGGTAAGATAAATCATTTGTATGACCACAGAATTACATTTGATTAAGGAAAACAAGGATTAAGAGAGATTATTAGTCTTCCCTCAATAAAACTTACATGACCTTTCCTGGAATACAGTCCACACTGTGTTTGACAGACTATATTGCTCTTTTTCTCCTCTTTTTCTTTAGTCCCAAAGTGTTTCAGTTGTCACCAAACTTGTCACCCAGAAGAGTCAGTCAGATGTCCTTCAAAAAGGCGTTGGCGTCAAATTATCATGGCATAGAGTAAGTGTCTACCACCTTGAATTCCTGTGTGAGTTTCTGATTCTTATCATTATACTTTTTTGGTATAGTTTACTTTCTCCTTTTCTTTTTGTTCATTTAGATACTGCCTGGATAACCAGCATTCCTTGAACCGGGACCAGGCCTTTGTACGACTCCAGTCTCGTCTCATTCGCTATGAAACCCAAACCACCTGCTGCAAGGAACCCTCGGCCCTCCCCTTTGCGCTCAGCCCAGCCCTTTCTCCTGCTGTGATGTCAGAACCAGGAAGTGTACCCGATGGGGAGACTCTACAGAACGCGGATGTTGCTCGACTCAAACGCAGGTCGTGGGACACAGATGGCTGTCCCCGCAAGAGGTAAGACAATGAATTAATGGAGGAATTGGTGAAATCATTGTTTTTTTTTGTGAGACTTAATCTATATGCCTAAATGATGCAGGCTGGCAAAGTCAGAGAGCAGTGACTCCATCTGTTCTCAGAGCAGTGGTAGCAGTGGGACACACCCTGCTATCAGGTCTCTACGGCCACAGGTCGGGAGATCTCAGTCTGTCTCATCTTCCACTTCCTCTTCAGCCGCTCATACGACATCCTCAGGTAAAAAGAAATCAACCAAACATTACAATTGAAAGTTTATGTCGCTGTTGGTTTGTTATCTTTAGCGCTTCCAAATAAGTCTCTGAAATGATTTTGACAGTTTAATGTACCAAGAAGAATGAGACACAGCAGAGGGGACTTCTACACGAGTGTAGGAGCAAATCCAAGGCACTTCAGGATTTCTTTTACCTTTTACCTAGATCAGTTCCCAATATGTGTGACACGGAGATCTTAGCTGGTTAATCCTAATTTTTCCAAAGTGTTGTGATAACAGAAAAATGCAAGGTCAGAAGCAACTGATAAGTGCTGCGATCAGACTGTCTGTTCTGGTCACTCTAACATTTACCAAGACAGGCCTATTAGTAACTGGATCTAACAACACCAAGAGCCATTCATCACTCCACCGAAACATCAACCAACAGTGACAACTGAGCATTTTAGAAGTTGATATTTAGCAAACTAAACTATATCAGAATATGTATGTTCCATAAAGGTTTATTTTTTTTCCAATGCAACCAAATTCACGTTGACTGCAGATAAGGTACATCCTTGTACTATGTCCTCACTGTTTCACAGGACAAGAGTGTTGATTAATTTACTGCCATATATTTGACAAAATGTCAAATGTATTTATACAGTAGATCCCCGTTTTTCATAAGGGGTTAGGCTCATGGACCACAAGTGGATGACGAAAAACCACAAGGGATTGATACCGCCATAAAAATGTCTGACACATAGCTCCTGCTAGATGGATGTTGACGTTCTCCTTTTCTAAAATATTCAGCAATAAAAATCTGCTAATTTGGAGAATGTGCGGGATCCCGTGTACACACAAATAAATAGCCAATTTTCCAACATGTTTCCCTTTGAAATATTGCAACAACATATCTATATGGCTTATAACTAGGGACAATATCAGCAATACCAGCCCACCAATATTACCGGCTCGATATTGACAGAAGTGCAATATCGGTCAATATTGGTATTGTATCTTCCCTATAATGAAAACTGATACTGCCTTCATTCATGTGCTATATGGAAGTGTATGACTCGTTTTACTGCTCAAACCAAATCCCAGTTAACCTTACACAGGTAAGACTTAACAATAACCTTTTTTAGTATATGGCCAATAGACTGCAGATTGGCCATTATAACATTTTTTTGATAGCATAATTGGCCGAGACTACTGTATATTCATTCATTCATTCCTTACATGTCTATGGGGTAAGTTGAATGTAAAAAAAAATCCGGAAATAGCTGCATGCAGACGGGGTATTATCCGTGGGAGACTGGTTGGCAGAAAGTGCACTTTGTTGCACACAGTAGCACAATGTTTACAGCCACTTGGAGAAGCTAATTGCTGATATTGTATCCATTAGCTTCACAACAGATATGTGTTATTTCCACAACAGAAAATATGTGATGTTACACATATTGGTATCGGTTTTGTTTGATATCGGAATTGGAAATTGAGAGTTGGACAATATCGGATATCCCTACTTAAAAATATTGCGTATTGAGTATTGCTTTGTTTTCTTCCAGCAAAAGTAAGAATATCATTTACCCACTTGGAAGGCCCAATATTAAGCACATTTTCGATCAGATGTTTATATAGCTTTATTTTTTACGCCTTTTTGCATCTTCATGGTTGCATTGCTTTATTATTGATATTTCTTGCTGTATTATATGACATTTCTTTCAAGGTTTGATGAATGAGGCTTTCGCTGACAAGTGTAAAGCACCGGAGCAGAAAAGTGATCACGAGGTGACAGACGTTAAAAGTGTCAAAGAGTCACGCTCCCAGAAACACAATAGGGTAAGTGCGTTTTACTTAAAGGGACTGTTTGCAAGAGTAAGGCGGTTGCCTAGATGCGCTCGAAACGCTCAAACGCATTGCAAGCAATGTGCCCTCTTCCTGCTCCCCACCTCACACCCCACATTACACATATGCTATCTTTGTTGTCAGCTAATGATAGCAATTTGTCTAAGTATGGCTTACGTTAGCTATCCTTGAACATATAACTTCAGGATGGCTGCAAATTGTTGGTTGCTTCTCTGAGACTGCTCCTGTGAATGTGTGCGTGTATGAAACAGATATGACTGACAGCCATGAGCGCCAGTCATCTTATTAGGAGCAAACGACAATTTCTACTTAATTGAATTGAAAATTGTCATCATGGTTCCTTTCAATCTGTTTTTTTAAACCACTAATGGGAACATATGCTAGGTGGTACTAGGCGGTAAAAACTGCAATCTTGAGCCAGTTGCAAAGAATTTTTTTCACAATTAATACAATGCTTGTTCTTACTTCACTTGTTATCCAACATCTCACGATTATTATTCTGTTGAAGTTGTTGTATTTTTGTTAAAGTCTCTGTCACAGTGTATATGCTGTAAATTACTTGTATCTACATTCTGAGAAGAACCATTTTAAAAGGACAAAATAAACATTATTCAGACTTCCATGAGTAAATGTCAGAAATAAACACACACATGCACACACCAGAGACAAAATCACCCACAGTCCAGCCACCAAATGAGGATGGTGTAATAGCTTCAGCAAAGATAAATGATGTATGTTTTGTTACCTTAACAGCTTTATTACAATATCAGCTGCACAGGCACACCCCGCAGAACAGATGCATGACTACACACTGACTTCACTACCTGCGCGCACGTCGCCAGCTACATTTCGACCTTGATGTGGTCTGATGTGTGAACATTAGATGAATGCTGTCAGCAATACTAATGTGCACGCGTGTGCATGTGTACTAGAACAGTTGGCACAACTGAGGAATAATGAGAGTGGTTAATTCATGGCAGAGATTGAAAGCCTGAAAACTCTGCATTGGGAAACTGAAAGACACCAATGATCCCTCACTGTAATTTATGGCGATGACTATTCAGATCAGTTGCTGTCACAAGATTAAAAGTGACCATTTATTTTGGAATCGTGTTTGTGCTGTCAGCCGTATCAGTAAAACTGTGTGTGTCTTCTACCTGAGAGTCCATATTATGGTTTTAAAGAGGGGAAGGACATCCTTACCCAAGGAATTAAAGCCATTTTGACATCTCTTCCTAAAAAGGGAAGCCACGCTAAAATTACTTTCTGTGAACAGGGTTGACGTTTGGCGATAAGCGAATTACCACAAGTAGATTTTCCATTTTACTATTGTCCCCATGAAAATGTGTGTCCCCTCAGATGCTGCAGGAGGTAGTCGCAAAAACACTCAAACACCACGGGATCACTGCTGAGCATAAATGCTTTGAGGCTTGCAGCAAAAGGCTGTTTGATATCTCCAAATTCTATCTCAAGGTTGGTGCCCACACATGCAGCATTCTTTAACTCTGAACTTGCTTTTCTTTGTTTTGCCACCCTCTCACCCCCACCCGGACTGCAGTGCCCGCCATGTTGTTTTTTTTTTCTTACAAGTTTGTGCAAGAAAGCAACGTTAATTGGAGGAGTTTGACTTCCTTCAATGCATTATTGTTTATTTTGTGTTTGTTTTTTAAACTATTTATCATTTCTAATTGATATGGAACACTTTAAAGCAATAACATGTCATTTTCACCTTAAATGCATTTTGTGTCTATTGCATTTTCTCGGATCATATCATTCATTTTAATGGCATTAATGGTAATGGTATTAATGGTAACGGTTTAACGGCATTTGACAGCCAAAATTAAGGAAGTCCAATTGCATGCATAGGGCCCTATGAAAGCCTTTTTATTTCTTCCGCAAACTCAGTTTTTATATTAAAACAACGAAAAAAGTAGGATCTCGTCTCTGCTATTTGCAGACGATGTGGTCCTTATGGCCTCATCAGGCTGTGACCTTCAGCGTTTACTGGAGCGGTTTGCAGCTGAGTGTGAAGCTTCTGGGATGAGACTCAGCACCTCCAAATCCGAGGCCATGGTTCTCAGTCGGAAACGGGTGGACTGTACCCTCCGGGTTGGGAGTGAGTTCTTGCCTCAGGTGGAGGAGTTCAAGTATCTCGGGTTCTTGTTCACGAGTGAGGGAAGGTTGGAGCGTGAGATCGACAGACGGATCGGTGCAGCATCTGCAGTAATGCGGTCGCTGTTCCGGACCGTCGTGGTGAAGAGAGAGCTGAGCCGGAAGGCAAAGCTCTCTGTTTACCGATCGATCTACGTTCCCACCCTCACCTATGGTCATGAGTTATGGGTCATGACCGAAAGAATGAGATCGCGGATACAAGCGGCGGAAATGATTTTCCTTCGTAGGGTGGCTGGACTCACCCTAAGAAATAGGGTGAGGAGCTCTCCCATCCGGGAGGAGCTCAGAGTGGAGCCGCTGCTCCGTCACATCGAGAGGAGCCAGTTGAGGTGGCTCGGGCATCTAGTACGGATGCCTCCCGGGCGCCTCCCTGGTGAGGTGTTTCGGGCATGCCCGGTCGGGAGAAGGCCCCCGGAAGACCTAGGACACGCTGGAGGGACTATGTCTCACAGCTGGCCTGGGAACGCCTTGGTGTCCTCCCGATGGAGCTGGAAGAGGTCGCTGGGGACCGGGAAGTCTGGACTTCCCTACTGAAGCTGCTGCCCCCGCGACCCGGACCCGGATAAGCGGTGGAAAATGGATGGATGGATGGAACAATGAAAAAAGTGATATGTTTGCTCGCAGGATCTGAAAACATCTCGTGGTCTGCATGATGAGATGAAGAAGGCGGTTGGCAGCAATGCAAAACAGGTATCACCTCCAAACATCAATACATTTCTGCCTGAGAATCAATTTCCATTATCCACATGAACACTAAAATAACACATTGTGTTATTATAGGTCATTGACTGGGTCCTGGAGAAGACCTCAAAGAAATGATGAATTTGGCATAATAATGTTTTTGTCTCGTTTTAATTCTTACATGGTTTATTTGTTAATTTTTTCCAGTGTGTACAAAATTATTTTATTAAGTCTTAATTATTTAACACTTGTTTTAAATTATTTTTTCCTAATTCCTTTTCCTTGTGTTAGTTTTGTGTATTCTCACTTTTAATCACAATCATATGTTTTAGGTCGTTTAGGTCGTACATATTTGATCAGTTTTATAATTGAGCCTTTATAGCACAATAAAGTGTTGTGGCAACATTGTCTGTGAAGTATAGTACTGTTAACGTGTTGTTAGAGCAAAGACTTTAAACTTTTGTTATCAGCATGCACATGCTTATTCACAGAGAAAAAGTGTAGACTCACACCACTATAAACCACTAATTACTTTTATTGTTTTCATGTCAAAACTTGGAAACCCACAAAGCTTTATGAATAACTCATATTCCTTATTATAGCTTTCTACGTAGATGTCAGTAAGACCTAAATTGGCCCAACAACATTTCAAGTATGTTTGTCTCACAATCCTTCAGAAGAGCAAGTTCTAGTGTAGGATCTGTGAAAAATGTTTTTAACTACAAAAACAGGTATAAACTTTGCACATTCCTTTGTGTGTGTGGGCTTTGTATAAGAATAGACAGGAAATAAAGTCAAGCTGGCCACTTAGTTGTCTCATTTACACAGAGATCCTGCAAATGTATCAGTTTATCACTTGAATTTAATTGGACCGATTGACTGCCTGCTAATTGACTAATTTGTGTAGTCAAACTACATGTGGATAAATTGCAATTGTCAATGTTGGCTTATAAAAGTATTATATTTTTTATGGCAGTTGTCATCCAAGAGAAGAGCTAATTGAGTTTATATTCTGCCTCATATGTTTTTGTCACAAATTGCGAGTGAAAGATTGTGATGGAAACAACTGTGACGATGAGAACAAGAATTATCGTTACCAGCTGAGCAAACACACTTATCAATCAGTGCCCAACAAAATAGTTCTAGTTGCCAGAATCAGAACATGGACTTCTTTAACTGAAACAAATCACACGAAGCTCACAGAATGGCTTGGTTGAACCTTATTTGGAAGCACTTGTTAGAGCAATGATCGATGCCATTCACCTCCACTGGAGGAATCATGAGCAATGGGTCAAAATGCATGTAAAGCAGTTTGGCACACCGCCTATTGGAGCCATTTAAACAGTCATTTTAATGCATTATTATTGTTTGAATGCACAGATTGTTTGTCTTGATTGTTATTTAACGGCTATTGTAAATTGTTGATTCATATTAATCCACAGTCACACATGTTAACTACCGTGTATTTGTTGCTGAGCTATGTATGAACAGTTGTACCTTCACTCTGCATTCTGGGCAAGATGTAGTTGCATACAGGCTTCTCTTGGCACGTTTGGTAGCCTGATCAGAGCAAACTTGTTTACTGTCTGTATCTGTATCTCACTTGCTTGGTCGTACGTCTTATTTACCACAACCTTTGACACACTTAATATCAAGGCCATCGGGTCACACAAAGGGACATGCGAGAGGATGCCGCCACTGAAAGATAATATTGGTAGGGCAATATTATTGGACATACCTAATGTTCACATAAAACACATTCACCTGCTGGCATGCACATTTTTTCTGAGCCTGAATGAATGAATGAATGGTAATGCATTATATTGGTATGTAAAGTTGGTATACTACAATACAGCAGACGAGATGAAAGGTAAATTGCCTGCTTACTTATCTATTTGTCACTGCTAAAGTGACAATTTCTCAAAATTTGACCATTTTAAATACATGGTGTTAAGCTTGGCTAATTGGGGCGTGTCCTGTCATGTGCATACGAGTGTGCTAAATTAGCACAGTGCAGTGTTTGTCAACCCTCAACCTGAAGTGGGCTTTGACTTTTGGCCCCCTGTGCGATTCAGTTTGACACCCTTGCACTATCCCAATCAGTCAGATGAAAAAAGCAAACTTAGGTAGTATATGTAAGTTTATTAACTGAAGGGCGACATTAATAATTATAATTAATAATTGTGTTTGTCTATGGGAGCCCCTTTGATAATTATATATTGTTTAAAAGGCATACATATATTTAAAAGCAGATCTTTGTATCTTTTTTTAGTTATTCCTATCAACATTTTGTAATTACACTGTGCATTTGTTTCTCCACTTCTGCTGCTTTTTTAGTTTATACTATTTCTGCAAGGAGCCACTGCTCACAGATGGCCCTTGCACCACGCTGTGGACACCGATGACTGCTGATTTGAGATGCTGCTAGGCAAGGAAGGAGTGTGTCAGTACGGAAATGGAGTGCCCCTCTTGCTCGGCTACGTAGCATATACTTCGACTTTATGCTTCGCTTGTTTTTAATTACATAGTAAATGCATGACACAAGGAAAAAGGGAAAGTCCCACTTAACCCTTTATCTTCCAATACACCATCACCTCTATGCTTGACTTTCATTTCTGCAACTAAATTGCAGCATAAATAACTCATTCCACTGGTAATTGCCAGTGGAGGTAAAACTGGTGCTCAGACAAATATAAAAAACATAAATAGAATGTCTTGGTGACGTCTTTAACGCAATACCAAACCAATAAATATTAATCTTAATAACACGACAAAACCCTAAAACGTTTAAGTACAATACATCTATTCAGCAGAGATGTCAACTTTTTCTGTCAGTCAGTCATTGTGGACATGACTTAGCTGGTCAGTTTTGCCCTCAACCAATCAGAGGACGTAAAAGTGCTGATGGCCCTGAGATCCGATAACAGACTGTTGGAATAAATTAATATATTGGAACAAAAATTAGAAATTAAGTTGTAAATGTAGGTCAGTGCTTCTGGTAGTGGATAGGCCAGCAGAGAAAGCCTTGCTGGCTCTGACTGAACACCATACTAATAAGTGATGATAATGGGTGGGATTTATAAATGTATATATGTAATGTATGTACAAAAATCCAGGAATCCCAATCATTGAGTGCACATACACATGCAAATACTGTGTATATTTTTATAATCCCTTCGCATCTGCTCCAGCTCCTTCTGAAACAACTAGGTGCCTTGTTAGCAAGGTGGACTTAGCAGAGCTGTTTTCTTCTATCCTGGGGAAGGCAGTGCATTTTAATTTTCATGTTTTCATTTGAGGCACCAGAATACCCCTGTGATCCTACTCAGAATAGGGGGCATAGAAGATGGATGGATGGGTATTTTCATTTGGATTTTCCAAAATGTACATTTACAACTGGAAATATTGCAATTACTGTGATGATAAAATCAATTGCAAATGCACACACTGAAGGCCACAGAACAGATCACAGCCTGCTCACAGTCCAACTGAAGTTACTTTGAGTGTCAGAGGTTTTGCCAAACTGACTAACTACTCTAACACTTCAAGGGAAGCTCAACTTTCCCTAAAATGTCCAAAAAAGTGATGAAATATATACTGCTGTGTGTCCATTTCATTGACTAAATACAATACATATCTATATACATATACATATAATACATACACCAAATACATGGTGAGAACACTCAAACTCAACCCACAAACCAGCTCCAAAGACCTACAACATGATCTTGCAGCTGATGGTGTCACTGTGCATTGGTCAACTATCCAGCTGACTTTTCACAAGGAGATGTTGTATGAGGAAGAAGACGTTTCAATGTACGTGCCACAAGCGGAGTCGCTTGAGGTATGCTAAAGCACATTTAGACAAGCCAGCTTCATTTTGGAACAAACTAAAATAGAGTTATTTGGACATAACAAGGCGTGGTGCATGGCAGATGAAGAACACAGCATTCCAAGACAAACACAAAGTTATCCACGGTAAAAATTTGGTGGTGCCTCCTTTATTCTGTGGGGCCAGTACAGGTACTGACAATCTTGTTGAAATTGAAGGTCGCATGGATTCCAAAAGGAGGATCTACTAAATACTGTAATGTAATTTTTTAGTTGGGGTGCCCAAATGTATGCACCTACCAAATTTTATTTGAATAATTATTGCACACTTTTTGTAAATCCTAAAAATGTAATTTCACTTCTCAAATATCACTGTTTGTCTTCTATATGATATATTCAACTGAAATTGCGGATCCAAAAAACAAATAATTTGCAAGGGAAAATCTTGATAATTATCAGGGGTGCATACCACTGTATGCGCTAGAATACCTTCATCTTTTGTTCAGAATCAGCTACTTATTACAGGTAACTGAGACTTTCTTCTCATTCATCCCCGCAGTGCTACGGTGTTTACACAGTCAGACGCTGAGCGTCTACTGACTTTGATGGGAAAGTGTAGAGTGGGTTGTTCTACTGCGCGAAACTGGACGGTGATTTGATAAATGCTGGTCTTTGTCTCGCCAATCGGACGCACAGCGTCTCTTGGGTACTCTGGGGCCGTGGACTGGCCCATACGTTCAATTTCTGCAATTTCTGGTGGAATCTCTTTTTGATTGACAGTGAAATGAGCCATTCGGTGATCTTGAAGTATAAACCTCTACTGGAGCATTTTCCAAGTTTTTCATTCCGTTGTTCTCAACTAATCCTGCGATTATACCGATTCCCTGCCACTTTGTCTGTGTCTTTGTCCAAAAACAACTAAGAACTTAATCATAAATAAATAAACACATTTATGATGTAGGCCGGAAAAAATGAGCTTCCCCTCTTTGAATGACCAGCAGGCGCCGCTGGTGTGGTCACTGCCTACTAATGGTGTTGGTATTGTGTAGCAAACGCGCCCAAACAAAAGTTGAGGATTTGAACCACTGCGTGGCTTATCAAAAACTCAGGTCATGTCTGTCTTTGGGGTCCAAACAGGGCCAAATAATTTCTCCTTGGGTTAAACTCCCATTGGTGCTGTTTGATGACAGCTTGTCATACCTGTGGACCCATGCACTCTTCCCACAATTACACTTCTTTGATCACCAAACAGTAATGAGAGATGGGGGCATTCGGTGGTGCTGGAGGCACTTAGCAATGTCCTATAGAACATTCCTTAGTGACACATACATCAGCTACATCTCTTTTATTATCATGTTCTCAGAGTGGCAGTAGGAAAACAAGAGGCGTCACATTGTTTCTGTTTTGGACATGGAGAGGCCAGGTTGAGTGTAATCTGTGGAAAAACACTCATGCATGAACACAGTTGTGTGTATGCACAAAGGAGACAATGGCAGGGTTAAAACTATACAATCTCATCACTAGCGTGCCCTTGTCAAACCTACATAACCTACATATCTTTTGACAAGTGTGTTTGTGTTCTGAAGAACTGTGCATGTGTTGCATGACAAAATTGCTCTGTGTTGTTTTTGTCCAACAGCAGATAGTGACAGAGACATATCAAGGCGAGCTGGCAGTCCAAATGGTCAGAATGAACCTTCAGTAAGGCTATTTTTCTCTGAGTCAATGAGAAAGCTCAGTGAGCGTGCATGTTGGTGCATTCGGTGCTTCATTAGTGAGTCAGACATGATTTTTTTTGTTTTTTTATTTATTTTTTTAACACAACTTATAAAAAAAAAAAAAGTAATTTTCCTCCATTTGTGGGTTTAGCCGGGACCCCCATTAAGGGTGCGAGAGGTTTCCACAAAAAGTGAAAAAGTGCAATTGAAGAGACGTGAAAAAAATGAGAAAATGGAATGGATGTTCCTAACCTCATGTTTTAATTGTACTTTCAAAGGCCCCAAAATAGCAGAACAGCACTTTTGAAAAGGGTCAATTTATGAATTTTTTTCAGGCCCACGAGTGTTGCCTAATATCATTTTTTCAACTCACTTCAATTGTTCTTTTCTGGTCAAAGAGGTGGGGCAAACGTCCTCACACCCCCTTTGGGAAAACACCACTTCTGCAAGAGGTTAAATTTCTGCCATTTTTTTAATTTTTTTCGGAGCCTAATTTTTTTTGTGCACTTGCCCTTTTCCGCTCTTTGAAGTGCAGGAAGCCTCCCACGACCTCATCGGAAGTCGTGCAGGAAACAAAGAAGGCAGTAAATGCCACTTTTTCGAGGTGAGACTCTTAAGAATGTTTTTTTTTCCAGCTTGCTCCAACTGCACTTTTCCACTCCGGGAAGTAGGGGAAACCTCCCAGACCCTCATTAAGGCACCTGAAAGGACACAAAGGAGGCAGAAAATACGTGTGTGTGCGCGTGTGTGAGAAAGAGAGAGAAATGAGACAAATGATGACAGCTCAGTAACTTGTAATACATAAACAATGTCAAGAGTTACAACTGACAAGTCCATTAGCCTTTAGCTGCTTTGGAAACAGACACATCAATTCTATTTGCTGAGCAGGTAGAAATAAACATCACAAATCACCCTAAAATAGCCGTAAAACACAGTAAACTTGTCACACGCCACTTTTGTTTTGGAAATATATTTGTTTGGAGCAAGGCAAGTGCATTTCTTTTGTAAAATTAGACAATGACACAATGCAAATATAGTCCTCCCTTGTTTATAGAGGTTAATTGGCTCCAGACCCGATCGCGATAAATGAATTTTCGCGATATAAGATTCAATGTTATTAAATGAAATATTTTTGTAGTTGTACAAAACAAAATTTTAAAAAACTAAAACTTTGATTAGTGACATTTTTTGACGTTATTAGAGCCTTGTAGACATAAAATAACACATTCATAATTACCTTTACACTCCTGTTAGTCATTGTTTGCAAAACATTGCGGAACTCTTTTGCTGCAGAGACCGGAGACAGCTGCTGGTTAGCCAGCTAATTCATTTCTTTTGAACATAAAAAGCCTAAATTTACCACTTTCACATAGAATGGGAGAACTTTTTTCACTCTATCATGTTGGACATGCCATGGCTGACTTCATGAAGTGTTGTTAATATAATGCAAGGCAGATGTCTCACACTTGCGACCTGCAGGCCATTTTTGGCCCCCACCTTTATAAGTAAGTTTACTGTCAGTGCTTCCCTCGGGATTTATATTGTTGCTCTCACGAGGCAGAGAAGAAGAAGTACGTGTTTATGAGCAATGAAGAATAAAGTTCACACTCCTTTGACCCAGTGGAATCGCGGGATTTCAATACTCAACATGACAGTCTCACTCACCGTGCCAGAAACAGAATGCGCCAAAACATCACATGACTATACAGGTAGATAACAACAGACAAGCCACTGTTAATAAGGGGGGGGACACAATAAATAACGTCATTTCTAACATGGAACTAGCAGATATTTGTAAGACCATCTTTCAAAGGACACTGGGAACCAGCAGCGCCACAGTGTTGTGTGCTGAGCTGACGAACCAACCAATCACAGTGGGGTATAACGCTCTCGGGGCGTGACATCGACTGGGCTTGATGCAAGCGGAGAAACATTTTTCAATGAGTGAAAGTTAACGCAGCGTTGCCATGGAGATTTTTCTTCTGTGCCTGGAGATTCTCACTCTCCCAAAATTTGCTGCCCTGCGTGGCATTATACGACGTGTATAGGTTCTCTCTCTCTCCGAAAGAAAGGTGGGGAACTCGCTGGTGTGGTTTGTTATACAACTTGTTTACACCAGGCTCCTTGTTCATTTTATTTTGTGTTTGTTTATTTGTTGATTGATTGATCATTTTATTAGTAGTTTTGCACAGTTTACGCCTGTGTCGTCTAGCTTATTTTGTGTTAAAAATAAAAAAAGACGTTTGATTTAAATTGCACAAAGTCAGCTGGGATAGGCTCCAGCATACCCCCGCGACCCTAATAAGGATAAGCGGCATAGAAAATGCATGGATGGATGGCACGCGTGTGCATGTGCGCCGAAGCTGCGGCCCAGCCTCAGCCAGACTGCGCCTCATTAATTTCTGAAAAAATGCGATGTAGTAGGGGAGCGATAATTGAACCACAATATTGCATAGGATGATGCGATGCTTATCGTGGTGGAGGAGTTTGCATTTCCCGATGATCCTAGGAGCCTGTTAGGGTCACCCATGACAAACAGGTCCTAGGGCAGGGACCAGACAAAGAGTGTGCCCCAGCTCAGGGCGTGTATGTTGGAGTTTAACCTGGTGAACATGCCTTTGTGTTGGGGGGATGGGTCCAGACAGTTGTTTGTGCTTATGCACCAAACAGCAGTTCAGAATACCATCCTTTTTTGGAGTCCTTAGAGGGAGTACTGGAGAGTGATCTCTTGTGGGATTCACTTGTTCTGCTGGGGGACTTCAATGCTCATGTTGGCAGCGACAATGAGCCCCTGATCCGACCACAAGCAGTGCTTTGTTAGTGGACTTCTGTGCTCGTCATAACAAATAGCAAGTTCAACCATAGGGGGGCCACATGTGCACTTTGCCACCAGGACACACTGGCTCGCATTTGGATGATTGACTTTGCTGTCTTGTCGTCAGACTTGCGGTCTTGTTATGGACACTTGGGTGAAGAAAGGGGCGGTGCTGGTGGAGAAGGATGCTAGTCAGACACAACAGGTTTAATTGTATTGTGAGGGTCTTCTGGGAATGTCTGGCAGAGTCCACTGTCAGGAGTTTCTGAGAGAGCTTTGACAGTGTTCGAGGGAGTCTGAGTGTGCCATGTCCCGTGCCTCCATTGTCGATGTGACTGATCAGAGCTGTGGCAATAAGGTGGTCATTGCCTGTCGTGGCCGTAATTCCAGAACCCGCTGGAGGACACCAGTGGTAAGGGATATCTTCAAGCTAAAGAAGGAGTCTTATCGGGCCTTTGTGGCCCATGGAACTCCGGAGGTAGCTGACCGGTACCGGCAGGCCAAGCGGACTGCGACTCTTGGAATTACTGAGGCAAAAACTCAGACATGACAGCAGTTTGGAGAAGCCATGGAGAACGATGTCCAGAAAGCTTTGAAAAGTGTGCTGCTGACTTCAACTCATCATGTGGATTGGTGGAAGGAATAATTCAAGACCTCCTCAGTCCCTCTGAAATGTCTTCCAATGAGGAAGTAGTACCCTGGGACTCCACAGTGGACTATACTATCGCTGGGGCTGAGGTTGTCGAGGTGATCAAAAAGGTTCTGTGTGGCAGGGCCTTGATCTTTAAGGCCCTGAATGGTGTCTGAGTGTCTTGGTTGACACGACTCTGCAGAATTGCATCACACTGGATTGGCAGACCGGGGTGGTGATCACTAGGAAATGGGACCAGAGGGTGTGTTCCAACTCCTCAGCCTTCCTAGTAAAGTGTATTCAAGGGTTCTGGAGAGGAGGATCTGCTCCGTATGGTTTTCGTCTTGGTCGTGGAACTGTGGACCACCTTTATACTCTTGGCATGGTCCTTGAGAGTGCATGGAAGTTTGCCCAACCAGTATAAATGTGTTTTGTAGACGTGGAGAAGGCATTCCACCGTGGAATTCTGTGAAGAACACTCCAGGAATATGGTGTACCGGACCATCTTTTTCATTCGGTTTATCCCTGTATGACTGGTGTCAGAGCTTTGTCTGCGTTACCAGCAATAAGTCTGCCTTGTTTTCAGTCAGGGTTGGACTCTTCCAGGGCTACCGTTTGTCAGATAAAGATAAATGGATGGATGGATATTAATGAACATTCACTATTTTCACAAAGGATTATTTATGTGTGTATATACTGTATATGCATATACTATATACTGTATATATAGATATATACAGATGTATATACAGTATATATGTATACTGTATATACTGTATATAGATACAGTTGTGTGAAAAACTATTTGCTCATTACAAATCCTTTTTGTTTTTAATGAGAAACTTTTGTAAAAAAACATTAATTTGTGGAATTTAGTATGGTTGCTAAAATAGTTCATAAAAGTCCACTCTTCAAATTTTAAAAAACTGGCATGCAAAAAAAAGCAAGAGATGAGTATGAGTTGTAAACTGCTGTTTAGTGTGTGGAATTTAGAGGGCAGTGGTGTTCAGCATGCTGGTCAGAGCAAGGGATTGGAGTCAAGGGCGTAGAATAAGAAAACTAGGTAGTCCGTCTGCTCGAAGAACTGGGTGGTTAAAAAAAAGTGCTCTGTGTTGACA
This sequence comes from Oostethus manadensis, assembly GCA_024372805.1. Classification (NCBI taxonomy): domain Eukaryota; kingdom Metazoa; phylum Chordata; class Actinopteri; order Syngnathiformes; family Syngnathidae; genus Oostethus; species Oostethus manadensis. Next base: position 2,592,620 of record QODF01000064.1, on the reverse strand, counting down.
TGCAAATAAATGGCAAACTGAATTACAGCCATCCTGACAGTAGCAGCTCTACATTGGATTACTCCCTGGGCGAGACCACTTCAGAGCGCCCCCCCCCCTGCAGATATTTTCCTTTTTTTTTTCAGTGCTCGTGTCGTCCCCCATGCGATATGAACAGATGCCGCCCTGGGCGGCTGCCCGGTTTGCCCGTGCCTTAAACTGCCTCCGCATCTTGACGTGGAATTATTCAGCCGCCATTATAATACTTTTAGGGTAGGACTAATCATTTGACATGCTTATAGATCAATTTGTGTTGTGATTTAGAACAACCAGCTGTTAGAGCAGCACTTCCAGTGCAAGCTCCCGGCACCATGACAGAGGAGTGCAGGAACATTCTAAGATTCTTTCAGTGTGTTTAACCAAGAATTTAAAAAAAGTTATAAATGATAAAAAGTTTTTTTTAAATATAATAATATATGTAGTTTTTATTTATTGCTATATAAATAATGTTATTGATAATCTCATTATAGCAGTGCATGTGTCATTATATTTGAGTATAACTTTTTCATGCTTTCCATTATCTTGGTAGACTGGCTGGGATAGTTGCAGACATCACAATAAAGAGGGACCAGTGAACACAACCACAACATTTTTTTTTAAATATATCATTTATGAGGGTCAGTTGAGTGAAAAACATGAGTTATCTCAAAGCAGCATAAAAGCGCTCAGTCAGTAGTTTCTCTGCTCTCATACAATTGTTATGTCTTTATTGTCACAACAATGACCTAAACAATGATATGACCAACATGCAGGATAATGACTGACAGTGCACACAAAAATTAAATGACTGCTTCTTATAGCCACATTGTTGCTCCATGCTCATCCTACAAGCTATTTCAAAATGTCAAGGCACAAGAATGACGCGTCTGCTGACTGTGCAGGATTAGCACTGATGCTCGATTGATCGACAAACAATACGTAACGGGTTTCGTATGGCGCCTTGTCTTTGGCTTGTAGTTTTTTGTGTGAAGTGAAGACGCTGCCTTGGCAGTGATTGCTTAAAAATTCGATTGAAGTTTGCCACAAAAATGTTTTGATCTTGTTTAATTTCACCATGAAATGAAGGCAGTGGCACTATATGAAATACCCTATTCAAGCACACCACCAATACCACTCTGTCTGTCTGGACTAAAAAAAAAATATATGTGCTGTATATGTGCTTGGGGATGGAAATGTGTAAGATTCTGAGGTGCTTTTTTTGTTCCTGTCCTCGTACCATTTCCAAGTATCATACTGGCTTATGTTGAACAAATTTAAAGAGATGCAGGTCCTTTAACTGACTATACACTGGAACCTTCAAAGTCAAAGTCAGACAGTTTGACTGTTGAATGAATGGATGCACTTTACATTATTTGCTATATTTAAAAAAGTAGTTCTGACATTTGAATTTGATGACCAAGCAGTTAATTCTGTTTGACACGGGAGATTTCCCTATACCCAAAAAGGAGGGAAGATCCTTGATTAGCAGTTAGAACAGGATGATATGATTTATATTTCAATGTTGTGGATTGGATAGCAAGAAACTTAAACGGGGTTCTTCCTCAGAAACAGTCAAATAATCAATTCACCTTTTCAAACGATCAATTGAAATGTATGACCAGTAGCGATAACAATAAGGTGATCATATTTTGATGACCATCGCCGATACTTAAGAATTCCAATACACTTAAATATTTTCACGACTTTCTAGAAAGAAATAAAAACAGGGCATGTCCTGAATATAACAGAAAAAATATATATAATATATCTAGACAACAATGGAGCGCTTTGCATTGTCCTTCGTTGATCTTACCTTAGCCTAGCCGTAGCAATATATAGGTTTAGCACCGGAACTAAAATAATACACCAAAGCATAAATTATGGATGTATAATAATAGTTATGCTTGCACTCTTAATCATGTTCCTTTTATTACTAAACACAGCTGGGTTTAGCATGAACATTTCTGAATGTTGCTAACGTGTCATTATGGCAGTTAGCTGGCAAACAGGAGCGAGTTGTCACAGCTACAAAAGTATCCTTGAATTTTGAACAACGCAACAGTGCAAATGGTTTCTGAAGGCTCTGAAAGAAATAGTCTCAAGTGAATTGTCCTTGTGTTGCCATAAACGGGGACTATGTGGTTGATGCTAACGCTAACAACGCTAACCAAACCGAGTCATACACGCCAGTGTTTGATTGTGAATAAATTAGATGCAGCTGCTAGTTGAAAGCTCGTACATGAAGTGAAGTTAAATTAAAACTGTGGTGGATATCAGTAATGCCCAGACGTTCATCATCTTATTGTCCTTCTGCTCGGAGTCCGTTCATCACCAACTTTCAGTCACAGCAGATCTTCTCAAAAGATAGTTTGTACCAAATATCAGGACGTCTTGCTCCATTTTTTTACCTTGACTGCTTGTTTCCAAAGAGAGGCTACAATCGCTCAGCTTGGCTCTCGGACTGAGCCTCAGCTTGGTCTGCTGCACGGCGGCGATCCAACGCCTGTTTCAGGTCAAAGTCAGGCCACGAAACCCAGCCGGGAGATCTTCGCTGAGAGGAAAGAGTGGAGGATGAAGACGATTGGCTTTGGACAGGAGTGGAGGTCCAGTTGCTGGAGGAGGACAACAGATACAGTGACATGCTGGAGAGTAGAGGACCGGTGCCAGTGATAAAGTGTACAAATCATCATCAAAGCAAATAAGGTCAAAATGTTCTATTGCAGTAAGAATTTAGCCCTGACAACAGTGTGAACCTAACCCTTTTCTTTGGCTGACCTAACAACGGGAAATTTCACTGTAGCTACGACTCAGTTCCTTTCCTGAGGCTTGGAAAGAAGTTTAAACGTGTAAACGCCCTCTTAAAACCCTTTGCTTGGTCTAATAACATTTGAATGACAAGTGCTACACAATACGGTTTACTTCAGGGTAACAAAACGCCACCATGGTTGCACCTGTAGTCCTCTTATCAATTGAAGTCACAAGAGATGACTGCTATCCATGAGACTCTACTCCACGTAAATATTCGCCGTGACTTGAACCACTGGATTCCGCTAGTAATAACTAGCCAGCTAATGCCGATCTCTAAATGGGGTGCAATCAACCATTACTCTATATTAGTTTTCAGCACGCTATTACTATTATGATTGTACTTCCAATCAGTTAAGAGTCGTAGCCCATCAATCATGCATATGTGTCATTCCTGCCTTAGATGCTGAGCCAAGAGAGCTCAACCCTCTGCTACACCACACAGCACTGCAGGACCATTCAAAAGCTGCAATCCCGGTATGAAAAAGTCCATCCATCCATCTTCTATGTCGCTTATCCTCACTAGGGTCGCGGGGGTCAAATGCAGCAAAATGCCATTTTGAACTTTCTTACAAAAGAATCAGAGCATCGGCGACAGGAGGAGAGTGAGGCCAAAACAGGGAGGATTATAAACCTTGAAGGGGTAAGACAGGCTGTAAGACAATAGGGAAGGGCTAGGGCTAGTAGAATTCACAAATCAGCCTTACTTGCACATTAATGTATAAAGAAATATTCAAGACACACTAAAAAGGGAAACTATTACAAGAAAAAATGCCATTAGGTCATTTCTATGCTTGAAAGTGCTTAGTTTAGAAATACATAAATTGTCAATGCTGTAGTGGGGCCGCACGGTGGCTGGGTGGTTAGCACATTGGCCACACAGTCAGGAGATCTGGAAGACCTGGGTTCAAATCTCCGTTGGGCATCTCTGTGTGGAGTTTGCATGTTCTCCCCGTGCGTGTGTGGGTTTTCTCCGGGTACTCCGGTTTCCTCCCACATTCCTAAAACATGTTTTTTATTTTTTTTTTGACTCTAAAAAATTGTCCATCGGTATGAATGTGAGTGTGAATGTTTGTTTGTTTATATGTGCCCTGCGATTGTCTGGCGACCAGTCCAGGGTGTACCCCGCCTCTCGCCCAAAGCCAGCTGGGATAGGCTCCAGCATCCCCGTGACCCTAATGAGGATAAGCGGTACAGAAATGAGAAATGAATATGCTGTAGTCAACAACGAAATACTAATTTTTGAATTCATATACAGTGTTTTGAAAAAACGTGCTAGACTGAAACCGTGATATTCAAAGCACAAAATGGCGAGGGACGACTGTACCCGTTTATACAATGCCATTGCACTTTGTGCTTGGATTAAAAAGTAAACATTTGTAAGAACATGTTGGCTTGCCGATATTTGAATAGTGCATAAAACAGCATTGTGTTTTATTACATCCTTTAAAACTGTGCTAACATGCAGAGCTTCAGTCTCATTTTCAGATCACTAGCTTTGTTTGGTTCAATCCAAATGTCTCTGCGGGAAAGCTAAACAGTCAAGTGCACAGACAGATTTAGAAACAGATTGTTTCTGTGCCAAGACACTAAAGTCAACACGATGAAAAAAAAGCCCAACAGATTTTGTCTTTCAAAAAGTTGGGCTAATAGGCCATCAGCCAATCCACAAGTGCCTTGGGATTTTTAGAAAGCCATGTTGACAACCACTAAGAACAAAAAGTGCTATTTTGATTTCATGATTTTGCTGTTTGCTTTCAGCCTCAACCAGGCTGACATTTGTATATATTTGTATATAAATGTGAGATTTGTATATTGTGATGCCCGTGTAGACCATTTCACTTTGTAGTCACTATTTTATAAAGCCGAATCCATTTTTAAAAAAATATCTATATTAGTGCTGCCTAAAATGTAAAGTATTGAAACTGAAACCGTATCAACTTTTGCATTTAATATAAGGGGAATTTTCTGGAAAGTGAATGTTCTGGCAGCACGGGCAAGGATTTTTTTGGGGGGGATGAGTTAAAATACAGTACAAGACGCTATTTAAACAGGAGGTTGCTCCAAAGAAAGGCCAAATATGGGAGTTTCCCGGGAAAACCAGGACGGTTGACAAGTATGACTGCGAGCCAAATTAATATTGATTGTGTTGTAAAATTTCATCCTTGTGATGAAAATAACAATGTTTCCAAAGTGTAAATGTCAACGTTACAAAAGGTAGTTGCAGTTGTGGTGTTCATTTTGACAGTAGTTGGTCCTGACTGCTTTAAGTGTGACCTCTGCAACAAGACCAACCTGGACTTGTACGCGCTGCTAGTAAACAGATTCAAACTCATATCGCATGGGACAGTTCCCAGGTTGTAGCTGGGTTTTATTTGCCAGAAGCTATTCTGTGATCAATTGCAGCAATTGTCCACCGTACTTCTAACAGTATATTACTTCACCTAGGTCTGAGCTATTCACCTGACCTGTTAGTTTCTTAGGGGGATACACAAAAAGTACATTACAGATTTCCATAAAACTTTGTGGATAGATGGCACGAGGGGCTAGCAAAAACTCATTCAACATTGGAAAAAAACTTCACAACAAAGTGTAGGCTTTACTGATGTAAGCTATTTTTTTGACACCCTTATTTTGTGTGCACAATTAGACTGGATATTGTGCACCACGCTCTTATTTTAAAGACCCTAAGTGTGATGTGTGTTGAGGATGCCGCTTGATTGCCAAGTTAGACAAGGTGGGTGCCTTTTGCAGCCGTGGTTCTTATTCGTATTTCACCCAGAACTTGCACAGTGTCAACCAGCATCCTAAAATGGTTGGTGACTTTAACAAGCGATAAAACAGCTCAGTGTAAACACACTGTTACAGCCCGAGTTGCACACACAGCCGCACTAGCATGCTCTGCTAAACTAAGCTAACTCTGCTAAATTCCAGTCACGCTTCCTAAAAGATGACTATCAAGTTTTTTTCCCCAACTTTTGATGGTGTTTCAGGGTGCCATTTTGACAAGTTTGGTTCGGGATGGTGGGCGGCTTAGTGTTTTTGAGGAAAATTCACATTAATTGAGTGGTGTACTGTGGAAATATTTATCCACACAAACGTTCCTTCTCTCCACGACGTCAGTGTTTCATTCACGTTAAAGTCTACATCGTGGTTTGAACATCGCTCCCTCACACGATGGCAGCTTTTAAAAAATGTATTAATTATTAAATGGTTGCTGCTTCGTGGCTGACTATGGCCCATTATTGGTAAAAAAAATTTTTAATACTGTAAGTAATATGTATTATTTTGGTCACTGAGCGTCAGTAATGACACAGAACATTGATGAGACATGATTACATCACATTACCTTAACACTGCATGTAGTCAGCCATGGCATGTCTGACATGATATGAGTGAAAAAAAGTTATCCTCCCATTCTGTGTGAAAGTGGTAAGTTTTTGGCTTCTTTGTCTTTTTGCCACACTCCGTCTGAAATCCTTTCTTGAGTTTAGAATAAATAAATGGGAGGTTAACTAGTTAGCTCACTAGCATGCTATGCGTAAAGCCATTGTCTTCTTTTGTGTTTCTGCAGTGATCGCATAGCATGCGCATTAGAAATGTGGCGTGAACAAATAAGAAGAATGTAAAAGTGACAATAACAGAGGTGTGAAATCCGGCCCGATGTACAATTATATTTGGCCTGTGAGATGATTTTATATTTTAATTATTAATGGCCCTTGACACCGCTGAAAACATATAAATTACAGCTCCCATAATGCAACCGACAGCTTCCGGAAATAGTCCCTGACCAATGAAGTTGAGCATCTTTTCCAGAGCACCAAATTAAAGCTAGCGGTTAGGCCCAAACAATGGCATAGAGAAAAGTTGACTCAGAAAACAGAATCTTTCAAAACTGATGGGAGGCTGAGTATATGTTTCAAACCTTGCCGGTAAACCTTTGTGTCTTATTTGTGGAGATAATGTCGCTGTAGCTAAGGAATTTAATCTACGTTGGCACAAAAGACAAAACCTGAAGATAAGTTGAAAAAACTGAACACGGTGCAGAAGCTCCAGAAAGTAGAAAAGTTAAAGAAGAATCGGACTTCTCAGCAGAGTTTTTGAGCTCTGTAAGAAATTCTGTCCATTTATGGACAGTAAAGGAAAAGACTCCACAGTTTTGCAGGATGAAAATTGGAAATGTGAGTTGGCGTTTCTGGCTGACATAACAACACATCTCAGCATCTTAAATCTTCAGCTCCAGGGACGCAACCGAATGATCACTGACATGTATGATGCAGTGAAGGCGTTTCAAGTGAAGCTGCTCTTATGGGAGACATAAATGCAGCAATGCATGAATGTTTTGATTTGTTGTTGATTGAATGTTTACCTAAAAGCACTACCTTTTATGTATTTTTTTGCCATTTTTCTCACTAGTGCAATTTTGACAGGAGATATTTTTATGGAGTGCAAAATACTGTAATTTAAGTTTCAATCTACTGTATTTATACTGGATTATTTCCTGTTTGGTTTTATTCATGTTCATGTAAAAAACATTAAGTTTCATTGTGTTTAATCAAATTCAGCCCACGACCAGAAGTGTTCTTTGAGTTTTGTACCCCCATGTGCAATTGAGTTTGACACCCCTGGA
>QODF01000064.1:2570488-2584975 GCA_024372805.1 Oostethus manadensis | reverse complement strand
AATCTCCGTTGGGCATCTCTGTGTGGAGTTTGCATGTTCTCCCCGTGCGTGTGTGGGTTTTCTCCGGGTACTCCGGTTTCCTCCCACATTCCAAAAACATGCATGTTAGGTTAATTGGCGACCCTAAATTGTCCATAGGTATGAATGTGAGTATGAATGTTTGTTTGTCTATATGTGCCCTGCGATTGACTGGCGACCAGTCCAGGGTGTACCCCGCAAAGTCTGCTGGGATAGGCTCCAGCATCCCCGTGACCCTAATGAGGATAAGCGGTATAGAAAATAAATGAATGAATATATTAATAGTGAAATCTACTTGGCGGAAATTCATTCATTTATCACAATCCGGTCTGGAACCAATTATCTCTTATGTTCAACAGCAGGTTTTTATTGGCCAATTTCACGATTAGGTTCACCTGGAAATCATAGGGCCCCACATTAGTGGCAACATTTATTTGAACCCAGTACCAAAAAAAACCTTTTGGCACTAAGGTTGTACTCAGACTAGGCCAATCGTACTATGCTTCACATCGAAAATATGTTTGGCTATTGGGAGTGCACTGATTTGTGTCCAAACATGCTACACTAGATATCTCAGAAACCTTTAAAGAAAAATAAACACTTACAATCTCCCCCTCCTTTCCTCCAAAGTCAAGAAACAGCATCCGAACTCCGTCGTCCGACGACAGCCTCAGTTTTTCATAGGGGTAGGACAGGAGCACTCGTTTTTTGGTAGGCGTGTGAGATCCTTCCTCCTCCGCATTCTGACCATCTTGGACTTTGGGTTGAGCCACCACAGAGAAGCCGTGCTCATAGTGGATTACCAGGCGGCATTCCTGACCCAGGTAAAGGCAACCTGAAACATCCATTGGCAGCATTTAGATAAAATTGTTGGCAAGTGAGGCGTATTTAATATTTAATTGTTTTTCATGTAAATGACGCTTGGTAGAATTTAACCATAGCGTGGGTCAGTGCACTGATGTGATTATCTTCTGATGATTGACCTGCAATGACATCTCTAAGCCTATCCTGTGGGTGCATGTGTTTTAAAATGACAGATCCTGTTGTTATGTCTTGCCTCCATCACAATGTAGTTAAAACATCTCAGAGATTAAGGTGCATGTTATACTCATAAGATAACACAGAAAACCACATTTGATCTTAGCTACCGTGATTGCTTTGGGTGAACTACTCTTTAAAATCTACCTCGGAGATAAAACACTAATCCCTGAGGGTTTACACAACAAACACAATGGAACGTTTACTCCTTTGACCTTTGACCACAGCTACCAAAGTCATTGTAGAAGTAGGAATCCTTTCAAAATGAATTGGGTTTTTTGCCCAAGGGGGAAATAATCCTTTAAGACTGAAGACATTTAGGGGAGAAACTTTCAAATTCCAGAAGGCTAACCAAAAAAGACTTACACAAATGGCTTCATAACCTTTGAGTTCCTTAAGCTACGTAATGAAGAGGCATCTTGATTTTACATATAGTAAAACAATAAAATTATCAAAAACCACAGCGGATAAGCGGCATTGAAAATGGATGGATGGATGGATGGATGGATGGATGAAAGAACATTTTTACATGTGGAACATTTAAGGTTCAGCATGTCTTAATGTTGGTACAAATGAAAGTGGAGCCACCAAGGTAAGTTTCGTTGTATGCTGTGTGCAATGACAACAAACTCTCTGTAAATATAAAAATCACATGGAACATTCAGAAATACACAGTGTGCTAGATGGCCACTATAGCGTTTGGCGCACATTGCTTATTGCACCCCTCCGTGAATCACCACGTTACCGCGGTGGAGGGGTTTGAGTGCCCGAGTGATCCTAGGAGCTATGTTGTCAGGGGCTTTATGCCCCTGGTAGGGTCTCCCAAGGCAAACAGGTTCTAGGTGACGAGCCAGACTAAGAGTGATTCAGAAGACCCATATGAAGAGAAACATTAGGAGTGACCGCACCTCGCCCGGACGTGGGATACCGGGGCCTCACCCTGGAGCCAGGCCTGGGGGAGGGGCTCGCAGGCGAGCGCCTGGTGGTCAGGTCTTCACCCGTGGGACCTGGCCGGGCCTAGCCCGAAGAAGCCGCACGGGAACTCCCCCCCGCAGACCCACCACCTGCAGGGGCAAGCATAAGGGTCCGGTGCTGTGTGATTTGGGCAGTGGTCGAGGGCGGGTGTCCGGGCGACCTGGGCTTCGGCGACCAAATCTGGTTCTTGGGACATGGAATGTCACTTCTCTGGTGGGGAAGGAGCCCGAGCTTGTGGAAGAGGCGGAGAGATTCCGACTAGATATAGTCGGACTCACCTCAACCCACAGTTTAGGCTCTGGAACCAAACTCCTTGAGAGGGGCTGGACCTTGTTCTTCTCTGGAGTTGCCGCTGGGGAGAGGCGGCGAGCTGGTGTGGGCTTATTGTTAGCCCCCCGGCTTGGTGCCTCTGTGTTGGAGTCATCCCCAGTAAACGAGAGGGTTACTTCCCTACGCCTTAGGGCTGGGGAAAGGGTCCTGACTGTGGTTTGTGCCTATGCGCCGAACGGCAGTTCAGAGTACCCAGCCTTCTTGGAGTCTATCAGAGGGGTGCTGGAGAGCACCCCAGCTGGTGACTCCATAGTTCTACTGGGAGACTTCAACGCCCATGTGGGCAATGACAGTGTGACTTGGAGGGGCGTGGTTGGGAGGAACGGCCTCCCTGACCTGAACCCGTGCGGTGTGTTGTTGCTGGACTTCTGTGCGAACTACAGTTTGTCCATAACGAACACCATGTTCGAACATAAGGATGCCCATAAGTGCACTTGGCACCAGGACACCCTAGGTCGCAGGTCTATGATCGACTTTGTGGTCGTATCATCAGACCTGCGTCCGTATGTTCTGGACACGCGGGTGAAGAGAGGGGCTGAGCTGTCAACTGACCACCACCTGGTGATGAGTTGGATTAGATGGCGGGGAAGGATGCCGGACAGACCTGGCAGACCCAAACGCGTAGTGAGGGTGTGCTGGGAACGTCTGGCAGAATCTCCCGTTCGTCGAGTCTTCAACTCTCATCTCCGGCAGAGCTTCGCCTGCATCTCGAGGGAGGACCGGGATATTGAGTCCGAATGGGCCGTATTCCGTGCCTCTATTGCTGAGGCAGCCAGTTGTGGTTGCGGCCGCAAGGTGGTCGGTGCCAGTCGTGGTGGCAAGCCCCGAACCCGATGGTGGACACCGGGGGTTAGGGCTGCCGTCAAGCTGAAAAAGGAGTCCTATCAAGCATGGATGGCTTGCGGGACTCCCGAAGCAGCTGACAGGTACCGGCAGGCCAAGCGGCACGCGGCTTCAGCGGTGGTCGAGGCAAAAACTCGGGTGTGGGAGGAGTTCGGTGAGGCTATGGAGCACGACTTTCGGTCGGCCTCGAAGAGGTTCTGGCAAACCGTCCGACACCTCAGAAAGGGGAAGCAGCCCCCAGTTCACACTGTTTACAGTGCGGACGGGGGCTTGCTGACCACGACTGTGGATATAGTTGGTCGGTGGAAGGAATACTTCGAGGCCCTTCTCAATCCCACTGACATGCCTTCCATAGAGGAAGCAGAGTCTGAGGATACGTACGTGGACAGTTCTATCACCGTGGCTGAGGTAATTGGGGTAGTCAAATCACTCCCCAGTGGCAAGGCTCCGGGGGTAGACGAGTTCCGCTCAGAATTTCTCAAGGCTCTGGATGTTGGAGGACTGTGTTGGTTGACACGCCTCTACAACATTGCATGGAAGTCAGGAACAGTACCTCTGGACTGGCAGACCGGGGTGGTGGTCCCCATTTTTAAAAAGGGTGACCGGAGGGTGTGTTCCAACTATAGGGGGATCACACTCCTCAGCCTTCCTGGGAAAGTCTACTCCAGGGTGCTGGAGAGAAGGGTACGACCGTTAGTCGAACCTCGGTTAGAGGAGCTGCAATGTGGTTTTCGTCCCGGTCGCGGAACACTGGACCAGCTCTACACCCTTGCAAGGGTACTCGAGGGTATGTGGGAGTTTGCCCAACCAGTCTACATGTGCTTTGTGGACCTGGAAAAGGCATTCGACCGTGTCCCTCGTGGTGTCCTGTGGGGGGTGCTCCGGGAGTACGGGATTGATGGTCCGCTTCTACGTGCCATTCGGTCCTTGTACAATCGAAGCAGGAGCCTGGTTCGCATTGCCAGCAGTAAGTCGAGCTTGTTTCCGGTGAACGTTGGCCTCCGCCAAGGCTGCCCTTTGTCACCGATTCTGTTCATAATCTTCATGGACAGAATTTCTAGGCGCAGTCAAGGTGTTGAGGGAGTCCAGCTTGGTGACCTTAGGATCTCGTCTCTGCTATTTGCAGACGATGTGGTCCTTATGGCCTCATCAGGCTGTGACCTTCAGCGTTTACTGGAGCGGTTTGCAGCTGAGTGTGAAGCTTCTGGGATGAGACTCAGCACCTCCAAATCCGAGGCCATGGTTCTCAGTCGGAAACGGGTGGACTGTACCCTCCGGGTTGGGAGTGAGGTCTTGCCTCAGGTGGAGGAGTTCAAGTATCTCGGGTTCTTGTTCACGAGTGAGGGAAGGTTGGAGCGTGAGATCGACAGACGGATCGGTGCAGCATCTGCAGTAATGCGGTCGCTGTACCGGACCGTCGTGGTGAAGAGAGAGCTGAGCCGGAAGGCAAAGCTCTCTGTTTACCGATCGATCTACGTTCCCACCCTCACCTATGGTCATGAGTTATGGGTCATGACCGAAAGAATGAGATCGCGGATACAAGCGGCGGAAATGAGTTTCCTTCGTAGGGTGGCTGGACTCACCCTAAGAGATAGGGTGAGGAGCTCGGCCATCCGGGAGGAGCTCAGAGTAGAGCCGCTGCTCCTTCACATCGAGAGGAGCCAGTTGAGGTGGCTCGGGCATCTAGTCCGGATGCCTCCCGGGCGCCTCCCTGGTGAGGTGTTTCGGGCATGCCCAGTCGGGAGAAGGCCCCCGGGAAGACCTAGGACACGCTGGAGGGACTATGTCTCACAGCTGGCCTGGGAACGCCTTGGTGTCCTCCCGGTGGAGCTGGAAGAGGTCGCTGGGGACCGGGAAGTCTGGATTTCCCTACTGAAGCTGCTTCCCCCGCGACCCGGACCCGGATAAGCGGAGGAAAATGGATGGATGGATGCTTATTGCAAGGAAGAAAGGAGACCGAAATTGAGATATTCATCATTCTGTGTGCATTGTATGAACATATAAACCACACGCACACACAAACACACACATTCATAATTAAGATGATTAAAGGAATCAGTCTGTGTGAAATCAGTCTATAGTGTCAAGTCTAAAAGAACCACTATCCATTCTTCATAGAGACCGAGTCACCAGTGCGCAGATGCTCTATTTGCTTGTTTGGCCATACAAAAACTGAGACATAATTTTGGTAATAATTTCCCTCAAAAAAATAATCCTACAAAAAACCAAGCATACAAAACCCAAGATTCCACTGTAAACATTTAAGGCTTGGACTGGTTGCCAAATCTATTCAGCACAATGTTGTCATTGCCTCCTCTTTCTTAATTTCACCAAATCACTATGCTGTACTGTATATGCTTTGTCACCCACTGCGTGATCTGGCTGCATTTAAATCTCATTATGTGAAAGTCTTGATGACGGCAGACATGAAGGCCCCCATGCTGAAAACTTCAGCATAATCTTGACGGCATTTCCTCTACTGAGCAGCATGTCTGGGCCAAAAAGGGACACAGTGCCAGAGGCAACTTTTTATCTTGTCGCATGCCGATCGCTTGGAAAGAATGTGTGTGTGTGTAGGGAGAACACTGTTGCATGGTTGTGTGTGTGTATGTACATTCAAGTATGATGTTATTGCTCCATGATGCATGTCTAAGTCTCTTTTGTCTTTCTAGAATCTTCCGTGTTGACACTAGAACCACATGTACCACTAAATCCCACCCTCGTGCAGCATCTGTTCACGACTACGAATTGTGTGCACATCACATTATAGTTGATCAGAATTGGCAAAAAACAGATGGTTGTCTCATACTGCACATCATTTCCACTGCACACATCATTTCATACTAAATTGATTCTAATTTCATCTTACTGTTTTATGCATCCAGTTTGACAATGAAATGAATCAATGAAAGCAGCACTTTTTTTTAACTTCATTTGAGAGTTAAAATGTATGTTTTTGCATATAAATATGTATGTATATATATATATAAATAATAATGACTGTCTAGAATTACAATCAATACTTAATGTCACAGCCAATCAGATCAATTTAATCAGCCTGTTTATTAGCATTTCATTATGAAAGAAACACTAGAGAGGCTCTTCATAAGCCTGAAAAACCTCAGGTTGTTGGCTCACGACTAAACATAAGTGGATAATTTATCAGTTGCTTGGATACCAGCTAACATACCTGTTCCACCAACACGCTTACACACACACACACACACACGCACACACAAACGGAAAAGATTTCATGTTCAGTCATTTGTTTCATTGGGTAAATCTGCTTAGATGGTTGAAAGCTTAGAAAGCTTGCTTGTTTTATGATCAACTCTTATGAGTCAAAAAGTACATACACTGGATGTACTTGACTGAATGGTCAAACTATTTAGTATAGTTTGTTAATGAGCACCAATCAAAGTCTAACTACACAAATGGATCCCATTATAATTTTTTTTACATGCTTTTATTTAAACTGAGGCAGAGAGAAAATTCTCTGGAAAGTGAAAACTCCTCTACAGGTTTAAAGTCATCAAATTTAGAGTCTAACGCTAACACACCAATGATTGAAATGATGTCAACTTAGCTGACCAGCTCAGTCAGCAAGCTACACAATTACTGTATGTACAAATGTGGTTCTTTATTTTGGGCCTTTTGCAATGCCACCACAGAAAAGTAACAGTGATATCTGAGTGGAAGTGAGCTTTCTTTAAGGAAACGCTCCATTTCTGATAGGAACCAACACTCACGGAAAGGCGGAGTACCGCATTTATGGTTTTCAAGTTTCAACAATGAGCAATTAACTTATTTTGACTTGACAACAGCCCCTCCTCCTGTGTAGTTTTGTTTTCTTTAGACTTACTTATCCCTGTTATACTGTAGATAACTTATTTCATGAATGTTAATATGTGCCCTAAAACTGTGCCAGTACGGTTAATAAACACTAAAGGATGGTGACAGTATGAGTTTAGAACAAATTATTAATAAATAATAAAAAAGCATTATCATGTTATTTTCCAGAGTCTCTTGATTCTGTTTGTGTGTGTACATGAAAATGTTTTACATATTTTGTCCTATTCCAGTTGATAATACGGTGATGCTTTGTTTAAAGTCATAAATCCGCTCCGGAAGGTCCGACTCAAAAATGTAAAATCAAAAACGTTAACACCATTCGATTTTATAGGCAATAATTATATTGTTACATGCAGAAAATGATGCAAAAATAATTACAAATGACAGGACAACTGAACATTTAACATCACTTTTACCTAATGTTGATGAAATATGTCTGGTTAAAGGAATAAGACAAGCAGAAACACCAAGAGGGTGTAAAGCAAAATTGGCTCAACAAACCTGGTTTTTGTGTTCCCCGGTTCCAAAACAAAGTTAAACTTACTTTGTCAAGTCCGGTTCTCAGCTTTGTGCTCAGTGCGCGTTCACATAAAAAGTTGACGTCATGTAAATGTGCAAATTAATAGTGATTATTATACTAACTATACCCTACTAGTCTCAACAACGCTCAACATTTCACAACTATGATATATTAACGCTTATCTATTTAAAAAAAATTATGAATTGGAGCAACAACTGTCTTTTTTCTTCTTTGAAATATGTCTATTTTACTGCTTTAAATTCTAAAACGCTGTACCATGTTGTGCCCACTAGTTGGCAATGTTGATGTGTTTTTGGCGACCTTTTTCCTTTTTGAATTTTTTCCTTATTGTTGGCATTTTCATAGCCAATTTTAGGATAAAAGTCTGGACGTAATCTGGTCGGGACCACTTTGCTGTGACTGACTACAGCGTGACTCCAATTCCATCTTTTCACTGCTCTTACATTATCAGTCATTAGTGGTGAGAACTAGGGGCGCTTGGATTGATCGGCCACCAATCAAAATTGGCCGATTTCCGTGAAAACGCATGTGATTGGTTGGAGTTTTTAAGGCTCGCAATGTGATCATTGGTCGGGCGGCAGTTAATGTGGTCAACAGTGGACACTCGCCCGTGTGTGCTTAGCAGTCAGAAGTCGAAGGTGGATAGACCAAAACGTGGTACGATTTGTTGAGCTGGCCTTCATAGACTGTCAAGGACACCGACTTTGTTGACTGCCAGGGGATGTTGCTGCAAAGCCATCCAGTTTTGTGCTCTTGCAACCAAAGAAGGCATCTGATCCACAAATTGTCACCAGTCAATGATGTTCTCTTGAAAAAGTACGTCAAATATATATATTTTGTATACTTTTGTCTAAATGAAAGAGATTTTATGGTTCCCCTTTCATATCAGATAGCCCTAGATAGCCCCACGTTAGTTCTCGAGGATTGTGTTGCAAGTGAACAATGGTAATTGTCAAGAACTGTCGCTTTTATTGCAAATGTTGATCCAAGGTGAACGTAAAATCGAGCAACCGGGAGGGCTTGTAGTGTGGGAGAGAGCTGTGTGTCAAAAATAGTCATTTATTGGGCCTTAATCAATGACAATGAGTTTTTCGCCATTTGCTGGTGGTCCCGCCCGTAAAAAGCATGGATCTGTATTGTAACCTTTGACACCATTTTTTGCACAATTGCCAACATTCCTAATTCTCACATACTGTAAATGTATATGCAAACTTTCCATTAGTTCCATCAGATTAACAAAGACAGAAAGCAGACCTAAGCATGTGATTATTCAATTACGATAAAGTCAAAAACTCTGCTTTTAAGATTGCAGAAAAAACTTTACATGTACTGTAGAATGAGTCTGTCTAATCTTTTACAGGCAACAGAAACAAGAATTTGTGCGGGTTTGTGCCAGATGCACTTTGGTATATTAATCCTGCTCCTCTTCTACTATGAATCACAAGACAACGTTAAAAAGGAAAGAATAAAATACTGAATCCTAACTATGTTTTACAACATAATTTGAGTAATACGGCCACAATTTCAGCCTGCTTCCTTGAAAAGAGTGAAGGAGCTTTATCTTGCTTGTGCAAAACTGTACCCATCAACCTGAGAACTTTGATCCGTACGGCACACACGGTTTCCCGCCAGTACACCCGCCGAGAAAGACAGAGAAAAGGACTTTTACTTCCTGCCTTGATGTTTTTTTGAAAAGGAAAGAGCAAGAGAACTGGTGACAGTAAAGAGTGGTGTGACATTACAGATAAAGACAGGATCTGATGCAAAACATTGACAGACACACACTTGCACCATTAACGGTATACGCAAACCATACTGTAAAAGGCCATTGATGGCACCAAATCTGAGTTTACTGTCATATGTTTGAATTTAAAAATGACATTAGCTGTATGTCACGCACTGATGATTTCAGAACCATGCTGTGCTGCACTTCAGGTGTCTCAGCAGGTACATTATGGTAATTTCTGACAGCCACTTGGTTAAAACACCCCTTTAAAAGCACAATTAGTAATGCTGATTTTTTGAAAGATCTTCCTTCAAAGCTCGCCTCAGCTTTTCTTATTACATACATTATCATTTAACTGTCAATGAATCTAATATAGATGGTCCTCAAGCAGAGATGTCAGAAGGTTTTAAGGACATAGGCAGGCTAAGCCTTATTATTATCATTATCATCCGCTGATCGTAATCATACGTGAATAAGCTCACCTCCTGTTTCATCGTGTGCATTCGTGCATGAAGTGACCAACACAGCTGATGCTCCAGAGTGAAGTCACTCCAAAGTGTTTGATAAAGTAATTGTGCGTTTAGGCTTCGGATCGTCTTCGTCTGGATGAGGCTTTAGTAGATGTTAGTACGCTCGTAAGTCACATCAAGGCTCGTGTAGTAAAGCAAAACTTGATCCGGGTAATGGCTTGTATGTCGGAAAACTCGTAAGTTAATGTGCTTGCAAGTCAAGGTATTACTGTATAGTTTTAATACTTATTGTTACTTATATTTTGTGATACTGCTGGCTGTAAAACAAATTGCTCTTCAGGGATAGTAATTGCTCCTCTAGTAATTTGGCATTAAACCCATAGAAGATTCTTCGAATATTCATAAAAAATATTGATATAAAAAATGTGGACTGACCTACTGCCACCATGGCACGTTTTTAACGGTTGAACGTCTTCGAGTTTGGGATTTTTTATTGAAGTCTGTGTGGGTGGTTGTTTCCTCCGGTCTCAGTCGAGAAGACAATCAGGTCAAGCGATGGTAGAAACACTCTCCGGTACTATTCAGTCCCAACTTTCCTTAATCCAGTGGTACTCAGTTTTTTTCTGTCACCCCCCCTGTAGGGGCCAGAAATGCTGTCGCACCCCCCCATTTGAAATACTATTGACAACTGATAATATCTATTTATTTATCTGTACTCTACAAACTGAACTTGAAACTGAAACTAGGAGATTGGAACAAAATGGAGATCTGTGAAGTGTATTCCAGAGTAAAATGCCATGATGAGTAAAATAAATATTGGTCGTATTGGCAGTAAATTTGAAAGTACTCCCTGCCTCTCGCACGCCTGACAGTTCCTTTTTGACCACGGCCTTCTTATTTTTGACAGAATTGTTGCCTTTTTATGTCGAAAACGTGTGTGCATCCACAGAGCCTGACTTCCTGATGTTGAACAAATGGGCCATAATAATAATAATATAAGAAAAATAATATAATAATAATAAACGTGGCTGCTTGTCTTTGTCCATTTACGTCACGGCTATCCAGCTGACCTTTGATAGCTAGAATTATAAAAAAGCAATAATAATAAAAAACACTATACATATTGTTGAGTAGTTCTTGATTAACATGATCTACTTTTGGGGATGTGGGTGTGGCTACACACCGGTGCGTGATTATTAAATGGCTGCGACTCATTCACAGTGTGTGTGTGTGTGCATGCAGGTCAAACCCATGTTCTGTGTCTAGTGTGTTTCCTCCGTATGCCGGCTTCTATATCTCTACAGCATGGCAGCGCCAACAGGTTATGGGCCCAGTAAAGATTTTGGAAGCCGATGGAATCGTTTGTGTTTTGATGGAGATGGAAAGAACTATGAACTGTGGGAAACAAAGTTTCTGGCATATTTGCGTCTGCTAGACCTGAAAAAGACTATTTTGAGTGAAGCACCTGTTGGAGACGCTGATGACGCTGAAGATGACGCCGGTAAAAATGAGCAAGCGTATGCAGTTCTGATTCAGCTGTTGGACGATAAGAGTTTGTCTCTTGTGATGAGAGACGCACCTGATGATGGAAGAAAAGCGCTGCAGATCATGCGCGACCATTACGCAGGGGGAGGAAAGCCGCGCGTAATTAGCTTGTACACGGAGCTGACGTCTCTCCAAAAAGGTATGAATGAGAGCGTCACCGACTACATGATCCGTGCCGAGACGGCCATCACAGCGCTGCGTAATGCAGGAGAGACTCTGAGTGACGGTTTACTGACCACAATGGTTTTTAAAGGGCCTGCCTGATGCATTCAAACCATTCGCTGTTTATGTTACACAGAGTGATGAAAAGTTGACATTTGCTGAATTTAAAATAAAATTGAGAAGCTATGAGAGCACAGAGAAGTTTGGTGCTTCTAGCTCAGGAGAGGACAGTGTGATGAGGGTGAAAGGAAGAGACAATGGGAGCTTTTCATTCACCTGTTACACCTGCGGCCGGATAGGGCATAAAGCTGCGGACTGCGTGTCAGCCGGAGGACGCATGGAGCCGAGACAGTGGTGCGGCTTCTGTAAAAGCGCCTCGCACAAGGACGCACACTGTCGGCGGAGAAAGCGGGACAAGGCGAAGCAAGCGGTGGACGAGGAGGACCACACGTTCGCATTTAAGGTACAGCTGGATGACGCCCTGGTCAACACCGTGAAGGCGAAGGGTCTCATGGTGGACTCAGGAGCCACAAAGCATATCATCACCAACATTGGGAAATTTGTGGAATTTGACCCAAGCTTTAAACCTCAGAGCCATATTTTGGAGTTGGCTGATGGAGCGCGGGCCAGCGGCATTGCGCTGAAGAAAGGCACCGCTAAGGTGCGTGTAAGAGACAGTAAAGGCCGCGATGTCGATATGATCCTGAAGGAGGCGCTTTTCGTCCCCTCATTTTCCCAGGACATCTTTTCGGTCAAAGCGGCTACATCGCGAGGAGCGACTGTCGTCTTCAAAGAAGGACAGAACCAACTCATCCATAAAAATGGTACGACTTTTGATATTAACACACAAGACAGACTGTTTTATCTAAGTACTTTGAAAAGTGAGACTGATGGGTGTCGTGTGTGTTATGATGTGCAAACATGGCATGAAATATTGGGCCACTGTAATTATGATGATGTGTTAAAATTGGAAAGTGTCACAGAAGGCATGAAAATCAAAGGGAAAAGTGTGAAGTCTAATCTGAAATGTGAAGTGTGCATCAGAGGTAAATTTGCAAAGAGTAAAAATACACATCCCGATGAAAGAGCTAAAGATGTTCATGCAGACCTGGCTGGACCTATTGAGCCAGCAGGGAAAGATGAGTTTAAGTTTGCCCTTGCATTTACAGATGATTATTCAGGAGCTATGTTTACTTATTTTCTAAGGGTTAAAAGTGATACTACTAAAGCTACAGAGCGATTTATTGCTGATGTTGCCCCTTATGGGAAAATCAAATGCATAAGGACAGACAATGGAACAGAATTTACATCTTCTGTGTTTCAGTCACTGCTCAATCAAAATGCCATCAGATATGAAACCTCAGCTCCTTACTCGCCCCATCAGAATGGGACTGCAGAAAGAGCATGGAGGACCTTGTTTGAAACGGCAAGGTGTATGCTAATTGAAAGCGGTTTACCAAAAGCTGCTGCTGTGATGCGAAATAGATGCTATAATAGACGTCTTGAACAGACTCCTTATTATGTGTTAACTGGAAAGAAACCGGACATGTCTAAAATGAGAGCTTTTGGCTCAGAATGTTTTGCATACAAATACGACAAGAAAAAGTTGGACACACGCTGTGAAAAAGGAATCTTTGTCGGATATGACAAAAACAGTCCTGCGTTTTTAGTATTTTATCCAGATACTGGGAAAATAATGAAAAACAGGCTGGTAAAGTTTGTCACGAAAAATACAAATGAAAGTGATACGCAAATAGATGAAGACATGTATGATTATTTGGAACACTGAGTGAGAACTGAAATTCAGCCTCCAAAATCAAATTTTAATGATTTAATCTCACAAGAAGTGAAGCCTGAGGCATGTGAAGAAACTACTTTGAAAAGTGACAATGAAAGGTGCCAGAGTGCTCGTTATCCAAGAAGGGACCGCAGATCCCCTCAGTATTATACTGATTGTGACTATGAAGTCAAATTTGAGGACGAGGCATTGGCAAATATTGATTATTGTTATCGTGTGACATGTGATGTTCCACTAACATTGCAGGAAGCTTTAAGCTCTTCAAAGTCAGAGCACTGGGCTAAAGCCATGAAAGATGAGATAGACTCTTTAAAGGAAAATAACACCTTTACATTAACACCCTTACCTGAAGGTAAACATGCAGTGGGGGGTAGATGGGTTTATTCCATCAAAGAAAATCCAGTTGAGACCATATATAAAGCCAGATATGTGGCAAAAGGTTATAGTCATGTGGCTGGTATTGATTATTACGGGACATTTTCACCCACTGCTGATATGACTTCAGTACGTGTCCTCATGCAGCTTGCAGCTCAGTACGATTTAGAAGTGCACCAGATGGATGTTAAAACTGCATATCTGCATGCCCCTATAGATTGTGAAATTTATATGGCGCAACCTGAAGGGTTTGAGGAGGAATCAAAAACAGGAGAGAAATTGGTGTGCAAACTCAATAAGTCGCCGTATGGTCTGTAGCAATCAGGATAAAATTGGAACAAGATGCTCCATGACTTTCTTGTTGGAAATGATTTTGTTCAAAATACAGCAGACTATTGTGTTTACACTAAAGAATTTGACAATGAAAAGATCATATTGGGCCGCACGGTGGATGAGTGGTTAGCACATCGGCCACACAGTCAGGAGATCTGGAAGACCTGGGTTAAAATCTCCGTTGGGCACCTCTGTGTGGAGTTTGCATGTTCTCCCCGTGCGTGTGTGGGTTTTCTCCGGGTACTCCGGTTTCCTTCCACATTCCAAAAACATGCATGTTAGCTTAATTGGCGATTCCAAAATTGTCCATAGGTATGAATGTGAGTGTGAATGGTTGTTTGTCTATATGTGCCCTGCGATTGACTGGCGACCAGTCCAGGGTGTACCCCGCCTCTCGCCCAAAGTCTGCTGGGAAAGGCTCCAGCATCCCCGTGACCCTAATGAGGATAAGCGGTACAGAAAATGAATGAATGAATGAATG